>JAVTVY010037480.1:0-165078 GCA_036873755.1 Hanleya hanleyi
CCCCCCCGTTGGTTTTGCTGTTCTTTAGACCTGTTCCTAGCTGGTTTAAGGCCACTGGTTAGCATATAAACCATCGGGACGATTTCTTCATCTGTGTGTTGGCGGCAATGTAAAATGGGTTTTCGTTGTGGTAATAAGTTGGAGGACGATGATTACGATGGGCATTGTAATATGTAACCGAGCACCTTCAGGGCGTGTTGGTATGGCCCATGCTCTTGTGGAAATCGGACGAACATCTCTTGGATTTTCTCCAGTACGGGTGTTGTTGGTCCTTTCCAAATACACCCGGCTGTCATAGTCGACGCCTAGTCGTACATCTTCACATCGCATACCTCGGTGTTCTTTGATCGCGCGCATCCCGAAGTGGAGCGAATTCAAGAGCCACAGGGCTCTGAGAAGGTTTTCTGGATCATTGATAAACATCTCACCTTATGTAAGGAACAATTCAATATCTACATCCGTGATGAGATGTGCGCGTTTTTCTTTATTCCCTTTGCTCATCTTCGGTTTGATTTGCTTCGACTTGACCACGTCCATGACTTTTGCAAATACCACGCTTCTTGCGACGGACAGCCCGTAATTGTGTTTCGGCAGGTCGATGCTGCTAACAATGCTGAAGAATCATAATCGTCACCGTCCTGCTTTTTGTCAGCGATAAAGAATTTCGAAAGTAGCAAAGAAAGTTCTGCGGGAGGAATGTCGTGCGCTGGTCTTGCGTCGTTTACGGCAGCAAGATAACCCACGAAAGTTCCCATATGTCTTTCGGTTTTTCGCATGGTTGCATCATTTCAACTCCCAGCAATAAAGTAATCGATATCTTCATCAAAAACTTCACCAAACCGTCTTTGTCAGGTACCGTTATATTAGCGATTGACTGGTAGATTTGTCGTGCTGGTTTCGAGATCGCCAACAATATCGAAGCGATATCTATGCTCTGTCGCAGTCTTTCCATGATTCAACTAAATCTCATACGCTGCAAATCCCAAGTTGTTGGTTATTTCCACAATTTTTCTCACGCCTCACGCGATTACCAATTTCTGGTTGATCGGTCATGCTGAACACTTCGACCAAAAGCCTAAAGTTTTAACCAGCAAAAAACTGTGGTCGGGGCGTGCGGGAAAAATAATCCCGTCCTATGGAGTCAACCATTGAAACGTTTGGAAAACACGATAGCACACATATGTGTTATTGTTTTTCCATGAGCCTTTTTCAGTTGTGGGACATGGGCATCCATACATTCAGTTATGATTGCGATGATGATGTCAGATATATCATCAGCAACAGACTTAATTCACCAGGCTTCGCCCTTGCCCTAAAATATAAAATTTTCCACATTAACCCATCTTCACTAAAACCAGGGGTATCTCTATCCTAGATACCCTTGGTTCACTTGCGCACTGTATCTTTTCAACGTAGAGCAACATCCTGGATATATTGACCAATCAGGTCACTTGTTTACCGCAACCAAATCGACCGTGAGAAGAGATTCGAAAGCACCATAGCTTGTGAGATATACCCCATTTTCAACAACCATCAACATTAATAAATATAAAGGAAACATAGTTTAAAATAAAATCTATTTGAAGAAAAAATAAACCCATTCACCCACCATCAAGCATCCAACAAGCCAGGCAAATGTAGTAAACACTGAAATTTTAAAGGCGGTCCGTGATGTCAGTGTATCCGACGTCACCTTCCCACTGAAAGACTTGAACTAGGGAAAAAACGTACGGATTTCTATAAAATTTCACTGATCTATCCATTAATATTTCATTATTATGCATTATACTAAATATTTTATATTCGGTATCAGCGAATAGTTTAGAACATAAAGTGAAACCCTAACATATTTTACCATCAGCGCAGTTTTTCTAGATCACGTAACTGGAATGTGGGCGGAACGCGGTCTGCTATGCAAGATGGTCAAGGGTTCGCCTTTGACTCACAAATAGAAACCTTGACGTTGTGAAGATGCACTGACCGTGCCTCAGATATAGAGTGGGAACGCCTATTAAAACATTATTTCTTAAATAAGGCGTTTAATACAAAGGAAATAAAAAAAACAGCTATTTCAAACGAGATGAATATCACACATATATGGGGGTCATTTTATAGAATTCAGTCTGTTATACACGTAAAAAATATATATATATAAATAAATAAATAATAATATAAAAAAATAATAATGCCGGACACGGTGTTAAATTGCTCGTTTTACTTCTACCAGCCATTTTACCTTGGTACTTTCACATTCACCTATTCTAAACCCGTTATCATGTACATGACTTGTGAGTCATGGTTGTTCGGATATTGACAATAATCTTACCGCTGGCCCTTTTAAGCTACAATTTACTAGATGTTACATTTGCTCTTATCGAAGAGAAAGGATATAGATAAGCCACACTCAGAATATGCAATCAAGTACATTTTGGGCATATGTTTATACATGTGGACTTTTATTCTGTAACTTTGGGGCTCGCAATTTACAATTTCATCTAAATTGTAGGGATTCTCACTTTAGTTTTTCTACTTAGCAAGGTATTATCTGGCTGAATTAGCTGAATTGCGTAGATTACCAGGTATGCTCAACTGCATAGTCCATGCTATAAGAAGCGTAGATTTGTGATATCAGTTGAACAGCGTAGATTTGCAACTTTAGATTAGAAGGTTATTTTGTTAGGTAAGACTTCTGGTTGGCGAGTTATAATCTTAGTTAAAATGAATAGATTATATTTGTTAACCCTACCTGGCCTGGGGGAGCCATTATGGCCTCCCCTACTAAACTTTCTGCGACGAAAAATGGAGTGCTGAAATTCTCGGACTTTATAGTTTGTCATATTGGGGTCATTTTGAGCTCATTTGCATAACCCCCTGAGCAGAGGATCATGGGTAAATTCAAGATGGCGGTCACGTGGTGTACCAGAAAAGTGATGTTTTTGTCACATTTCTTCAAAATTTCTGCTTTTCCTCGATGAAAAGTGAGCAAAAACTATTTTATTTCACATAACATTAATATTTACTAATTTATCATGCAGTTTTTGCGGAGAAATTGCATAAATAAAACATTCGGAAAATCCGACCGAAAAATCGACCAAATAAAAGCCGTTTTTGAAAATGACGTCACTGTGACGTCATCAAAGCGGCCATCTTGAGCCCAGGCCAGATAGAGTTAATCTTGTCCAATTCGCATATATTCGCAGTAGAAAACATTTTGACGTCTGTTTCGATGAAATGCACCTTGATAAATAGCTGAGCATTGGTTGCAGCATTCCAACGCACTTGAAAATTTATTCTAACATGCTCCACGTTATAGCCGTGCGCTGATTGGTCCAGACCTCAAAACATACGGAGATTATCACACGATAATCTTCATTTGTTTGTTTTGATCCGTTTCATTCACGTGCCGAACTGGTGACGTCTCATTCTTGTGACGCAGTGCTACAAAGCTGAGCAACGATTGGTTCATTCACTGCGCAGTCACGAAAATCTTGCATCAAAACGGGATAAATTTGCAGAAAATTTGCCATTCCGCTTATGAAATGAGGAAATAGTTGTCATTGTGCATGACTTCGCCGCTCGGTTTTTTGATTGACGGTCTAAAACTAAACATCGAAAAATTATTACACGATAATATTCACTAAGGCGGTCATTAACTCCTAAATCTATAATGCATAGATTTGCTTTTGATAATCTCAGCGTTATAGCATGGATTTGATATTTCAAACCTCTGACTTGTTTGTTTCGAGGAAAATATTGCACTTGCGAATCTCAGCTGAATTGCATAGATTCGAATATGAAAATATCAAATACGTAGTGCAGATTTTCAACAATAAGCTTAATAAATGTTTAGAGCATTGCCAACTTCTGTATCTGTTAATCAAAGAATTTATATAGACTACATGGGTAATGTGAAGTTGTGCTATTTTTGCATATGGACCCTACACCATACTCACACATCCCCTTGAAACAATGTGCTATTGCATCGAGACATGTACCCTAGAAGGTCAAGATTGGCAAAACTAAATTAATGGAGAAAGAAGAAAATGATGAAATACAGAATGATGACAGAACGTTGATAGATTTTGATTTTTGGGGCATTTTTGAAAATATGCAAAAAGTGATCATTCAAATTTGATGGCTGACAGAACACAGTTTGGGTTGTTTGAAATATGAATTAAAGTCTTCAAAATGTGAAAAGCGCAAATAAAAGAAATTTAAGATGTAACTTTTGCTTTAACCCTATCTGGCCTGGGCGATTTGGGGTGTAATCGCTGCCTTGGGGGGGAGGCGGAAAGTGCCCCCCCCTATAGATTTTCTCTACCACTAATGCTAGAGCGCTGAAACTTACCACACATTATGTTGGGTTCAAGTTCTACCGGGAAATGTAAAAAAATCCAAGATGGTCGCCAGGATGACGTCACAGTGACGTCATCTTCTCGGAAGCCAGTTTTCGGCCTTTTTGGGGTCGATTTTTCAAAATTTTCATTTTTTAGATTTTTTTCTGGAAAAAATCTAATAAAATAGGGAATAATTAGTTTGCATAGATAATATACTTTCAAGGCCTTTTAGGCAAGGAAAATGTGAAGAAATGGAGCGAAAAGATTGGAAAACACGACTTTCGCGGATACCACATGACCGCCATTTTGAATTTAGCCATGATCCTCTGCCTGGGGGTATATGGAAATAGGCCCAAAATGACCCCAATAAGATAAGCTTAAAAGTCACCAAGTTTCAGCCTCCTCGGTTTTGTCGTTTTGGAGCAGCAGAGAAAAGTTCACTAGGGGGGGGGGCACTTTTGCCCCCCCCCCAGGCCAGTTAGGGTTACGGGTTTGTTTCAATCGTAAAAACGTAAATATTTAAACATTTCGATTTTCTGTAAAATTTTATGAAAACGTAGATTATTGAAAAACAGCTTGATACGCTTGGTTGCATTATTTATCATTTTTTATGGAGATAGAGATATGGAGACATTGTTTTGCCTCAAGTGATAACATGCCTCAATATCGTATTGAGATCGTTGTAGCGGGTAGTCTGAAGAAAGGAGAAGCAGACGAGATTTGCATTTAAAACATAAAATAGTAAGTTGGAATGCCTTCGGATGGAGCTTACCATAACGGCTACCTGTACCACGATAGCAAAGACAATACATCGACATATATTTTTCAAATGGCACGTACATATAATAAATTGATGAAATGTGTGAGAGGGGTTGAAAAATGACATCTGGCGAAAAATTGCAAAAACGGGACTTTACAGGAAAAGCGCTCTCAGCACATTACCTTCACACTGGAATACGGAGGTTAAATCGCAGTTAACCCTATCTGGTCTGGGCTTTTTGGGACCTGTCCAGGCCGGGAGGGGGCCGAAATGGCCCCCCCCCTAATTATTTTTCTTACCCCTTGAGCTAGGGGGCTGAAACTTATCACGCTATACCCTTGGGTCAAGCTCTACCAGAAAATGTACAAAAATCAAGATGGCCGCTTTGATGACGTTACAGTGACGTCATTTTCAAAACGGCATTTTTTGGTCGATTTTTCGGTCAGATTTTCCCAATTTTTTATTTTTGCAATGTCTTCTCAAAAACTGTATGATAAATTAGTAAATGTGATTTGAAATAAAATAGTTTTCGCCCACCTTTCTTCGCAGAAAAGCAGAAATTTTGAACAAATATGACAAAAACATCACTTTTCTGCTACCCCATGTGGCCGCCATCTTGGATTTGCCCATGATCCTGTGCTCGGGGGGTTATGCAAATAGGTTCAAAATGACCCCAATATGATAAACTATAAAGTTAGGGAGTTTCAGCTCTCCGTTTTTTGTCGTTCCGGATATAGCTCAGAAAGTTTGGTAGGGGGGCCATAATGCCCCCCACCCCCCAGGCCAGGTAGGGTTAAATTGAGTGGATTCCCACTTTAGATACTCGTATATTGCCATACATTCGCAGTTTATATTCTCAGCTATATTGCCTAAATTTGCACCAAGTTCCAACTTTACACATTTTGCATTTCGATGCTAAAATAGCACACCATTTTTGAATTCAGCTTCAAACTAGCGGTTTGCTAATTAGCTTCTAAATATACACTAAGAAGATAAAAGTCAATCGCGCACGCTAATGCATTGCTCAGAGATTAGAACAGCTTCGTAATCTGAACGACGGTCATTTGATGTGATTGTTTAGCGTAAGCCTCTCTCTTGAGTATACGCATATCTGCCTTTATATACTCCTCGCCGTGCAAAGTTAGAATATTCGACGAGCTGGATAGTGGAATCCTTTCATAGATAAAGACTAAGGGTTAAGTGAGCTGGCGGGGTGAACAGCGAAGTGTGCATGACTGAAGTCATAGATAGTCGACAGCTTTAATAGGAGATGACATGAGGTCGGAATATTGTAAATGTTTGGTAAATACTTGCGGGAAAATTAATGTTTCCCTCGCCAAGGTTGAGAGCAAAAAATTATCAGGAATTTCAGGTCGGCAACCCCACGTCGCCATATGCTTGCAGATTAATTGACTGCTCTCTAGCTTTGTGGATAGAAGGACTGAATTCCCAAGTGTTCCTCGAGGCGGACTGTCGCCAGCAAAGAAAGAAGCAAAACAAAATTTAGCAGACTGACGGACGGATGGTGGACAGGTGTATACAATCAATTTGAAACTATATATATGTATATAATATCGATTATTGACGATGACTTCTTTTTTTGGACGACGACGAAATAGTAAATGTCGAATTTAACGCCTAAAACCTGTACTGGAAGAAGCGGTGGGGTAATTTATGATCAATTTCAAATTAACGACCTCCAGTCAATGGTGATATTTTGTATTGCTGGATGATTGTCGCTAATTTTCAGAATCGATTATATTTACACAGTAATAAAACCGTGCCAGGTTTCCTAGAGGGAATGATGGACACGAAACTTACATTGTTCATCCTTCAAAATGCCGCCTTGACTGCATGGACCAACGCAGCTCTAGATTCATCGTTTCCATTCATTATCCCTACTTGGCCTGGCCATTTGGGGTGTACCGCTGCCCGGGGGATTTCCGGTATCCCTATGTCTGAAACTTACCAGTCTATATCTTTGGGTCAAGCCCTAAAGAAAATGTAACAAAAAAATCCAAGATGGCCGCGATGATTTTGAAGGATTCTGACGAAATATCACTTTCCTGGACCCCCCCCCATTGGCCATCATTTTGAATTTGCCCATGATGCCATGTCCAGGGGGGGCATGCATATAGGCTCAATATTATGACCCCAGTATACTAATCTACAAACTCGCTGAGTTTCAGCCGTTCAAAACTAAGGGGGGGGGGGGGAGGGGGTGCCCCTTCCAGGCGAGGTTGGGTTTGGCATGGTCTAATGCGATTGACTTTCATATTGTAGGATAAATTGGGATTTTTCCTTTGACGACGAGGTGGCACAACACTATAACTGTCAAGTGTATAGCTTTGACCCAAGGTTAGTATAACCACCGAAAATTAATTTTAAAAAGCAATAACATGCTTTTCGTGGCGTTATACTTTTTGTTGATCCTCCATCAATAATTGCCAGCTACCAGCCTAACATAGTTATTAGCGGCTCAAGAGCCCGATACCTGCTAATGACTAAGGAGGGATGCTAATTATTGATGGACGGCAAATAAAAAATATCACTTCCCGTACAAAATCATATAATTCCTAACAATACCGGTTTGAAAATTCTTCCTTATAAGTTCGCGCCATCGTGAATGTGGATTTGAGCGATCCGACACGTCCATTGTCATGATTTTGCATCTCCCGTTTGTCATATGCCGAGGAAATCATTCAATCATTGTTTGAGAACAGCCTAGGTCTGACGTCACATATCGGTGTCAACGGCCAGGTTTTGGGTCGCTATTCACAAGCTGTTCATCAATATCGACCAGCTGTCCGCCTTTCGTTTTGCCAGAATGATTTTGAAGTTTTATTTCCCTCGGAGAGCGTGGCGTACGTTCCGACAACTAGTGATAATGGTGTTTACGATAACTGATTTGACAAAGCCAAACCATTTTACTGATGCAATCTTATTAGCATACACAAAATTAGTTAGCCATCAGAGGCTCTTGTCCACTGACCAATTTCGCCACGAGCATATAATTTGTAAGGAGAGTACGCGATTAGAGGCCCATTGGGGAATATGTTATGTCCACCACCATGAAGGTGGTGAGAAGGTAAGTGACACCACCATGAAGTGAACTCGTTGCAGAAAACTTTTATGATATTGGAAGGGCGCATTTAGCATGCCAATTATGTTATATGTGAACAAAATTGACGAAGTCTGAACCATGGCTTAATAAGGGAGCTTCTTGAAATTAGGAACTGAGTTCCCTGGTAGGGATGGCATATGCCGCTTATTCATATGGGACACACAATGCCCAGTTTGGTGTTCGGATCTGGATGGATTAGAGTTCCATCCAGAAGGCATGAAATAGAGGCATAGGCCATTCCTCCCATGCTGCTGCATGGTATGGCATAAGCCATACTTTGTCTGCAGAGTTCCAAACTGTGTGGCATGGAGTTCCTAGGAGTTCCAACTCTGCGCACCATGCCACTCTGTTCGGAATGCCTTATGCCAGTTCCTAGTGTGCCCCAATTTCAAGAAGTTTCCTAATGTCAACTGAATCTTGACATAAACTCTGTGATTGGCTAGAATTTCTTCCGATTTCCTTCACAAGCCAATGAATATGCCGGATTCAATTTGAAAATTTGAATTGACCAATGAAATGTTTTTAAACTGGAAGATATCTCGTGATGCACGTGTTTCTTTGTTTTGTAATTTACAATCTGCTCTGCACACTGCGGTGTTCGAATTGGGATTGTTTTAGTCATATTCTTCGTCAAACTGTTTTAGAACGCTTTCATTCTCGAACCCTTTTATTCTTCGATTTTCTTTTCAGTATGAAAAAACCCGATCACTTGCATGCCAAAGATGTCCATTTTCTGAATCTGGGGCTTTTTGGTGAGGAAAAAAAGACGACGAAAGGCTGGCAATTGAAGACACTGTCTCAGCTTAAATTGCAGCTCGGGCATGATCATGTGAGCTATGGAAGACATTAATTATTATGTCTCCCCCAACTAGTTGGGGGGAGACATCTAGTGTTTGTGCTGTCTGTCTGTCTGTGTGTCTGTCCGTCTGGATGTCTGGATGTCTGGATGGATGTCTGTCCGTCCCCTTGCCTTGTCTGCAAGATATCTTGAGAACTACTGGATGGAATTTCACCAAACTTGGATGGAAGCTTCATTGGGATAGCCCCCTCATTTGATTAGGTTTTGGTGTATGTGCGTGCATTCATCCGTGTCCGGTGTCCGTCCGTCCGTCCATCTACTTGTACATGTATATACAGGCCTTGTCTGCAAGATATCTTGAGAACTACTGGACGGAATTTCACCCCACTTGGATGGAAGCATTAGTGGGATAGCCCCCTCATTTGATTAGATTTTGGTGTGCGTGCGTGCATTCATCCATGTCCGGTGTCCGTCCGTCCGTCCATCTACTTGTACATGTATATACAGGGCTTGTCTGCAAGATATCTGGAGAACTACTGGATGGAATTTCACCAAACTTGGATGGAAGCTTCATTGGGATAGCCCCCTCATTTGATTAGGTTTTGGTGTATGTGGGTTCATTCATCCGTGTCCGGTGTCCGTCCGTCCGTCCATCTACTTATACATGTATATACAGGGCTTGTCTGCAAGATATCTGGAGAACTACTAGATGGAATTTCACCAAACTTGGATGAAAGCTTCATTGGGATAGCCCCCTCATTTGACTAGGTTTTGGTTTGTGTGCATGCGTTCATCCGTGTCCGGTGTCCGTCCGTCCGTCCATCTACTTGTACATGTATATACAGGCCTTGTCTGCAAGATATCTTGAGAACTACTGAACGGATTTCACCACACTTGGGTGGAAGCTTCAGTGGGATAGCCCCCCTCATTTGATTATGTTTTGGTGTGTGTGCGTGCATTCGTCCATGTCCGGTGTCTGTCCGTCCGTCCATCTACTTGTACATGTATATACAGGGCTTGTCTGCAAGATATCTGGAGAACTACTGGACGGAATTTCACCAAACTTGGATGGAAGCTTCATTGGGATAGCCCCCTCATTTGATTAGGTTTTGGTGTATGTGCGTGCATTCATCCGTGTCCGGTGTCCGTCTGTCCATCCATCTACATGTACTTGTACATGTATGTACAGGCCTTGTCTGCAAGATATCTTGAGAACTACTGGACGGAATCTCACTCCCCTTGGATAGAAGCTATAGTGGGATAGCCCACTCATTTGATTAGGTTTTGGTGTGTGTGCGTGCATTCATCCATGTCCGGTGTCCGTCCGTCCGTCTACTTGTACATGTATATACAGGGCTTGTCTGCAAGATATCTGGAGAACTACTGAACAGAATTTCACCAAACTTGGATGGAAGCTTCATTAGGATAGCCCCCTCATTTGACTAGGTTTTGGTGTGTGTGCCTGCATTCGTCCGGTGTCCGTCCGTCCGTCCATCTGCTTGTACATGTATATACAGGCTTTGTCTGCAAGATACCTTGAGAACTATTGGATGGAATTTCACCAAACTTGGATGGAAGCTTCATTGGGATAGCCCCCGCATTTGATCAGGTTTTGGTGTATGTGTGCATGCATTCATCCGTGTCCGATGTCCGTCCAACCGTTCATCTACTTGTACATGTATATACAATGAAAATCGCTTCTTTGTAATTAACATTTTTAGATACGCAGCTTTGTTTAAGATACTTATTGCTACATTCATTTTATAGCACTTTCCCTTAAATTATGTGCCCATTCAAGGCAAGGTGGGAGGTTGGGGGAGACGTATGTTTTTGCCCCAAAAAACAACCAGCATAGGCTTCATGCCGGAGCGGCAACTCAAGGGTCAAAGCGGAACCTCTAGTTATCAAAGGTTTTGCAGTAACATCGCAGTCTGATTCGTGCTTGTACATTCTTTCATTCTTTAATCTTCTTGGTTATTTAGATTATACTGTTCTACATGGAACCAACATTATTCCTTTATTGGGTCGCACATTATATGTATATTTTTTATTTGATTTAGCATCAAAAACTTGGTTAGTTTGTAGTTGTATATGGATTTGTGGATGGTGAGGTTTATAAATCGATTGGTGGAATAGATCAAGATATCGCGTTCACAACACAGATGGGTACAATATGGGTAAGTGAAATCCAAGATGGTCAATGGCAGCCATCTTGGATTACATACTATCTCATTGAAAATCAATAGCAATGGTCATCTAACTGATGTGAAGGACCTTCTCAAGTTTGAAGTCAATCGGATAAATTGTTCTCACGATATCGCGTTCACAAGTTGCGTGACAGACGGAATCTCAGATGATCGACGGCAGCCATCTTGGAGTACTTACCTCAGTGAAAATCAATACCAATGGCCATCTAACTGAGGTGAAGCACCTTCTCAAGTTTGAAGTCGATTGGTTGAGATATTCTTAAAATATCATGGTCACAAGATGCAGGATGGACGGAATCCAAGATGGTCAATGGCATCAATCTTGAATTACATACTACCTCAATGAAAATCAAAACCAATGGCTGTCTAACTGATGTGAAGCACTTTCTCGAGTTTGAAGTCGATTGGTCGAAATGTTCTCGAGATATCGCGCTCACAAGATGCGAGACGGATGGATTACAATATGGTCAATGGTAGCCATCTTGGAATACGTACCTCAGTGAAAATCAATACAATGGCCATCTAACTGATGTTAAGAACCTTCTCAAGTTTGAAGTCGATTGGTTGATTTGTTCTCGAGATATCGCGTTCACAAGATGTGGGGCGGATGGAATCAAATATGGTCAATGGCAGTCATCTTGGATTACGTACCTCAGTGAAAATCAATACCAATGGCCATCCAACTGATGTGAAGAACCTTCCCAAGTTTGAAGTCGACAGGTCGAATTGTTCTCGAGGTACCGCTTTCACAAGATGTGAGAAGGATGGAATCCAATATGGTCAATGGCAGCCATCTTGGATTACGTACCTCAGTGAAAATCAATACCAATGGCAATCAAACTGATGTTAAGAACCTTCCCAAGTTTGAAGTCGATTGGTTGATTTGTTCTCGAGATATCGCGTTCACAAGATGTGGGGCGGATGGAACCCAATATGGTCAATGACAGACATCTTAGATTATGTACCTCAGTGAAAATCAATACCAATGGCCGTCTAACTGACGTGAAAAACCTTCCCAAGTTTGAAGTCGCTTAGTCGATTTGTTCTCGAGATATCGCGTTCACAAGATGTGGGACGGAGTGAATCCAATATGGTCCATGGCAGACATCTTGGATTAAGTACCTCATTGAAAGTCAATACCGGTGGCCGTCGAACTGATTGGAAGCCCCATTCTCAAGTAGTCAATTGGTCGAATTGTTCTCGAGATATCGCGTTCGCAAAATGTGTGACGGACAGAATCCAATATGGTCAATGGCAGCCATCTTGGATTACGTACCTCAGTGAAAATCAATACCAATGGTCGTCTGACTGATGTGAAGAACCTTCCCAAGTTTGAAGTCGATTGGTCAAATTGTTCTCGAGATATCGCGTTCACAAGATGTGGGACGGACAGAATCCAATATGGTCGATGGCAGCCATCTTGGATTACGTATCTCAGTTAAATTCAATACCAATGGCCGTCTAACTGAAGTGAAGTACCTTCTCAAGTTTGAAGTCGATTGCTCTCAAGATATCTCGTTCACAAGATGTGGGACGGACGGAAGGACGGGGGGGGGACGGAAGAACGGACGGCTAGCATTTCCAAGTCCTCCCACCACTTCGTAGCGGAGGACAACAAGATTTGAAAGAGGGCGCAAAAAGAAGCAGCAAAATATTACACTTAAAGCAGAGCTAAAGCAACAGGCAAAACGCACAAGCAATTTTCCACTAGATCTCATAAATAAAATCTTAACAGTGAGGACTTGGTTTAATAGATTTCATAATTGGGAAGTTTACATTGTAATAATTTCAAACTGGCTCAAGAGAAATTTGTCAAGAAAAATTCAGGAAAAAAATGCTTTCGTTTGCCTCTATGCAGCACATAATCATCTTCGTTGAATGAACACCATTTAACGCAAATATGTATCTTATTTATTGATGGAAGTGAGTTCGGACAGGTTTAGGAAGCGTCTCAAAAATCGTTTTCTTTCATTGGAGAATTTTCTTTAGTACTCTCGATGTTATCTCGACCCTATTGGGATTTTTCGAAAGAACATACATTACTACAACCTTTAGAACATTTCATTAAGATACGTATCGCAGGAGGATATATGGGAGAGGCGAGGTTCTCTTTCATAACTGGTTTACTCTTCCACTCATTCCGGATGTTCTTGAGTAATCTTTCATGATCCAAAAATGTGCCTTAAATTGCATTTTAATTTTTCTTCGTTAACGTTACACAGCCCTCCTTGTTCATTTCAAAGATCTTTAACGTTATTCAAACCTTTGACCACCGTTGGATAAAAAAAGTTCTATGGCAAATATCCTCTTTTTTCCACTCGCCAATACTTCGTAATCCAAACTGAAACGCTCCATGACAGCAAACTATTCGCTCTTGCGATGTGAAACGGACACCAGTGGTGAGAGGTTACGCCAATACACGGGTGTATTCTCCGCGAATTGTATAGTATAGTCCGATATGTATGTTTTTTCAAATATTCCGATCGCCACTAATATTGTCCATTTACGTCACTGATTTGATTGCGTCGCCGCAATGAACAACCGTAATAAATTGTCAGAGTTTTATATATTCATCAACGCTGAATCCGATCTGGACTCGTTTGCTCCCCTGTATAGCCACACAGAAGAAAAGTAATGACTGCCCATCTCAGATTCAAACTCTGTGACAAATTGAATGCGTCAGCTAAACAAGTGATAAATGCAATCTAGGTGTGGCATTCATAAAAATATTTTGAAGACGGCGCTTATTACCTTCATTTCAATTCTTGAACAATTTCCAATAGCAAGCGTCAGAAATGACATACAAAAATGTCACTATCTTTACCGTTAAACTGTTCGCCATGAATTACAATGAATTTTTTACCAAACTATATACTTCTGAAACAAGTATACCCTCGGCGTCTCACCTTCAAACCCGAAAATATGGTGGATTCTCGGGCGTAGCCTTATTACCTCAGCCGCGCTTTTATTGCCGCTGTTCATGTGGAGACTATGAAGTATCCACACGGCCCCTAGCACCGGCGTAAGCGGAATAGAATACGCTAGCTCGGGAGCTGTGATGAAACAAACAAATAACTCGTCTAATTTGAATGAATGAGCATCGTGGATGTCTGAGGAAGTAAATGCCTCAACATGGGACGAGCCATTGAAGATACTGGGTTTATTTATAAAGGTGTAGTCGACAAATCAACTGTTTCGAACTGGAAGATATCCTTTAATGCATTTAGTTTCAATAAAAAAAAACAAATTTTTTAAATGATACTCGTTAATCAACATGATTTTACCGTTTTCTTTCAAATCATCGCGAATGAATTGCGAATTACTCCATATTAACTCCATAAGAATACCATGAAGGTCGTACCGTTCACGATGTCCATACGGCCCAGCCCAGAATGACTCGTAATACTCAACTTTTGAGATGGTGAAAAGAGTAGAACTCTCCATATATGGAGTGACAAATGGCTGTCTCACGTGATTTATGGTAGGGCTAGAGTGCCTAGAAGCACAGGGGCTTGTAGTTGGTCGGTTATTAATTATGATATTAATATTTATATATACTCTCCTCCTACTCTATTATATCAAGGGGACTTTCCCGCCAAACCCCACGACCAAAACGGCAACGCACAGATTCCGTCCTTATTTCTTACCTCAACGTGCTCTCCAAATTTCAGTTAATTAGTTCAAACTTAATAACTTCGATCTATTCCTTTTAATTGCGTAAATCCATCAATCAAGACAGCTCAACTCCCGCCCTTTCAGCGTTTATGTCAAAGAACTGGGAACAGTAGTCGAGTGCACGTGACTAGCAAGTGACCCGTCGATACGGGCTGAATTTGCTCGCGCGATTCCAATGACCGAAATTACTACACGGATTATGTAAAATTGCCTACCATCCAAGTATTTCGTCCTTTGAGATCTTCTTAGAAAAAATACATTTCCTGCAAAGTTCAATGTAGTAATTTCGGCCATTGAAATCGCGCGAGCAAATTCAGCCCGTATCGACGGGTCACCTGCTAGTCACGTGCACTCGACTACCGTTCCCAGTTCTTTGACATAAACGTTGAAAAAGCGGGGGTTGAGCTGTCTTGATTGATGGATTTACGCAATTAAAAGGAATAGATCGAAGAGTTATTAAGTTTGAACTAATAGATTGAAGTTTGGAGAGCACGTTGTGGTAAGAAATAAGGACAAATAAAGTTTTATTGAATCTGTGAATTGCCGTTTTGTCCGGGGGGTGGCGAGAAAAGCGTGGTTTCCACTGAGTCCCCTTGATACAATAGAGTAGGAGGAGAGTATATATAAATATTAATATCATAATTAATAACCGACCAACTACAAGCCCCTGTGCCTAGTAGGTAACGAAATACCTTCCCGTAGTTCATAATTATGAAATTATTGTGCTCAATTTATAAAAGAAGAAAAATGCTCACTGAACTATGCCAGTACATTTTTCGCCACAGAATTGAAACCAATATCATCACGCTTCAGACGAAATCATCCAATGAAAACGAGCGATCACGGTCACATGGTCGCCCGATATTTTTCCATCCATAGTCGTCAATTGTACTTCGGTGTGGGTAACTAGGTTATCTCCCTTTACAGTAGTTCCTATCTCAAAGCACTCGCGTCGGCTGGCTCGGGTCGATTACTTCTCGGGCTTCATATTGACAAGCATTTTTAATAAAAGTGAGCTTCGGTAGGTGTAGTTCTAAATTAGACAGCATTCATATTGTGAACAGCTCGTATTTCATCGTAATCCGCAATGATCAACGCCAATGAATATTGCAAATGTGTGACTTTACATACAGTGGGGTTTTGTTTTTGTTTCGTAAGCAATAACAACATAGGACCAAAGTTGTTCGCAAGAATTCCTTTATCACAGAATTTGCCTATGTGGACATTAGGCTGTTCAGCAACGGTCTTCAGCGGGCTAACGCCTCGCCCAATATAAATTTAAATATAAATATAAATATTATTGACCCCATATATTTCTGTATTGGGCCACTGACAAACCGTGTAACTAATAATACAGGATCATATATTTCGATATCTCTGGCTGGTATTCTGGCCCCAAGAAAACCTCTGTGTATGGACTAAACTAAACTTGTGTGGTATTCTGGCCCCAAGAAAATCTCTGTGTATGGACTAAACTAATCTTGTGTGGTATTCTGGCCCCAAGAAAACCTCTGTGTATGGACTAAACTAATTTTGTGTGGTATTCTGGCCCCAAGAAAACCTCTGTGTATGGACTAAACTAATCTTGTGTGGTATTCTGGCCCCAAGAAAACCTCTGTGTATGGACTAAACTAATCTTGTGTGGTATTCTGGCCCCAAGAAAACCTCTGTGTATGGACTAAACTAATCTTGTGTGGTATTCTGGCCCCAAGAAAACCTCTGTGTATGGACTAAACTAATCTCGCCGCACAGAAGCATTTCAACTTCTCTGACACTGCACTGCAAACCAAAATATGCGCATTGGATACAACCTATACAACGTAGTGCTAACTAAAAATTGAAGGCAAACTTTAAACACATTCTGAAAGCATCCGATGAATGGTGGAATGGCATATTAATCTATATTTCTGCGAGAATATATTGATTCCTACCATTTTAGATACCACAATGTCGTTGGGTGTGATACAAATGTTTCATGTATAAATTAGCGATATTTGTGGATATACATGTAGCGATACCCCTCCGATATATTTTACTGAATAAGACTAAACTTGCAACCATACTGCTGCAGTCATAAAATGCGATTCTCCACGGATGATGGTACATCGGCCATTCGGTAAGCTCCAAGTGAGCAACAGTAAGTAGATAATTTCCCCGCAATGGTAATAGCACGGAGAATAAATGAAACATTATGCATTGATTCTCCAAGAGCCAGGCCCACTGCATGTTTGACCTTGTTCGCTTGCGGGGAGATGAAGGCGGGGAGAACGCGGAGACGAAGGCGGCTACGATTTTTAAATTATATTATTTTATTTTGCAGATAAACATCGACATCCTGAAAATTGATATAGAAAATAGTGAATGGAGTTCTCTACAAACCGCCATCTCAGACAACCTTCTGCAGAACGTCAACCAACTACTGTTTGAAGTACACGTCCATGGAGATAGGAGTATAGGAGAATTGCGCATGCGGTTGAAAGTTCTGCGTGACATTCGCGAGCTTGGTTTTAGGATCTTTTATTCTCACAAAAATCATAATTGTAAAGTCAAAAGCAAATTTGTAGAAATCCCAAAGAGAACCATCTGCCATGAGTTACACATGGTCAGATTAACCGACTGTGTTCGAGAGCTGTGATCGTATCCTGGCGCTCATTCGGGACTTGGGCAAGGGCATGTCACGTGGTATATTTTAGATGATTTTCGGTCAACCTCAGTCGGGAGATTGGACTGACGTAAAAATAGCATTCAAGTAAATTAACATATTTTACCCTATCTGGCCTGGGCGATTTGGGGTGTACCGCAGCCTTGGTGGTGGGGGGGGGGGGCGGAAAGTGACCCCACTCCCCCACTCCCCTCCCTGTATATTTTCGTTATCGCTAAGGCTAGAGGGCTGAAACTTACCACACTCTATCTTTGGGTCAAGCTCTACAAGAAAATGTAAAAAAAAACAAGAAGATGGCCGCATAATGACGTCACTGTGAGCATTTTTGGACGATTTTTCGGTCCGAATTTTCTAATTTTTTGCATTTGTTTTTTTCTTCGCAAAAACTGTATGATACATTAGTAAATAATAATCTAATATGAAATAAAATAGGTTTTACCCACTTTTCCATAGAGAAAAGCAAAACTTTTGAAGAAATGTGACGAAAAAAATCACTTTTCTGGTTCCCCACATGGCCGCCATTTTGAAATAACCTTGATCCACTGCTCGGCGGGGTCATACAGATAGGCTCAAAATGACCCCAATATAATAATCTAAAAAGTCACGGAGTTTTAGCTCTCAATTGTTTGGCGTTCCGGAGATAGAAGCGAACAACCAACCGGGGGGGGGGGGGGGAGGGGGCGGAAAGTGACCCCCAGGCAAGGTAGTGTTAAAACTATCTTTGTTGCTTGATTCTGGTATTTAACCCTATCTGGCATGGGTTATTTTTTACCTGTCCAGGCCTCTGTGGGGAGGCGGAAATGCCCCCTCCGCCTAATTATTTTCCTTACCCCTTGATCTATGAAATTTACCACATTATACTCTTGGGTCAAGCTCTACCAGAAAAGATGGCCGCTTTGATGATGTCACAGAGACGTCATTTATAAAAAACGGTATTTTTTGGTCGATTTTTCGATCGGATTTTTCGATTTTTTTATTTATGCAATTCTTCCGCAAAAACTGCACAATAAATTAGTAAATATTAATGTGATGTGAAATAAAATAGTTTTTGCCCACTTTTCATCGCGAAATTGCAGACATTTTGAAGAAATATGTACTCACCCGGCCGGTACTCACCCGGCCGCCATCTTGAATTTGCCCATGATCCTCTGCTCGGCGGGTTTTGCAAATAGGCTAAACATGACCCCAATATGACAAACTATGACGTCCAGGAGTTTTGCCCCCAAGCCCCCCTACCCAACCAAGGCCAAGCAGGGTTAAAATATATAATATAAATTTTAGAAGGGTATCAGCCTTCAGGAAATGATATTTGGTATGGCGTATAGCCCGTCACTGACCATATATACATACGAAATGATATTTGTGAGACAAGAATAAATTGGTCGTCAGCGGGATTGAACCCACGACCCCGGCTCAGCGTGCCGATGCACTACCGACTGAGCTATGGCAGCCCATAGGTATTACAACCATGGAGTGTCGCTGTGATGACCAACCTTCTCTCTCAGTATTGCAATGTGCGCATTTGGCTTTTATAATGAAGAAGTGATATTTCGTATGGCGTATAGCACGCCACTGAGCATATATACATACGAAACGATTTTTGAGAGATTGGTCGTCAGTGGGACTCTAACCCACGACCTCGGCTCAACGCGCCGATGTTCTACCGACTGAGCTATGACGGCCCATAAGTATTACACCCGTGGATTGTCCCTATGATGACCAAACTTCTCTCTTTGTGTTGCAATTTTATAATGACGAAATGATATTTGGTATGACGTATAGCCCGCACGTTGCAACACCGAAAGGGAAGGTTGTTCATCATAGGAACAACCGACGGGTGTAATACCTATGGGCCGTCACGGTTCAGTCGGTAGAGCATCGGCGAGTTGAGTCGCGGTCGTGGGTTCGAATCCCGCTAACGACCAGTTTATTCTTTCACTCTCAAAAATCAGCTTTCAAAGGAAAGCTTCCAAGAGCTGTTAACTTGTATAATTTACAATCATATGGAAGAGACGCTATCACCAAACTGTTGGTGTGCCCCAGGCAAATCTTATAAATTGGACCCATGTGCAAGAGGTGGGAACCATTTCTGGCGACTAAAAAGCAACCATATGACTCTACAGGAAAGCATTCGTCGACACCTAACATACAGGCTCGAGAATTCGGTGAATTCTCGGATGTAGCCTCAGTATCTCATCCGCGCTTTTATTGTCCATGTGAAGACTTTGAAGTATCCACACGGCCCCTAGCACCGGCTTGAGCGGAATTAGAGACGCTAGCTCGGGAACTGTGATAACACCAAACGGCCGGAACTCACCCAGTGAGTCATGTGATTTGACACTTGATAAAGAAGCGAATGAGCTGTCGCTGGACCTGGTGCCAATTTCATGAATGCTCACTTGAGACAATTTTCCCCCTTAACGCTCAAGTCTCACCTCCCTTGAATATTCACACTTGACTTGAAATCTCACATAACATTCTATGTTAAACTGTGTCTCGTCAAGTGCTTCATGAGATCGTATTTCAGTTGTCAACTTGGCAAAGTATAGTTTCAATTGAGTTGGAGTCGACCCCTGTAGTTTCACCTAATGGTGTATTATGGCAATTGAAGAAATAAGGAATTCACTCATTCCAGACTTGTCAAATCTGTGCCGCTACAATTTTGTCTATTTCGAGCTAAATACAGAACGCCAAAAAACCCCTTTATTTTGTTTTTATTTTTGATTAGCATATATAGAACTAATGAACTGTACATCAAATTTTCTAAGTACGCTTTAGTTTTTTAGATATCCGCGTGTTACTAACTTTAGCATTTTTTATTTAATAATCTTGAATAAAATCATTTCTATGACGAAATTATTAAAAGTGTGGCACAGTTTACTAGTTCAGATAGCTAATAATATATGCCTTGAATTTCAATAAATTTGCACCAAGCATGTAGAGGAGATGTACTGTGAACAGTTGGATATACTTTTCGAAAATACTACTGTTCAAAGCTGTGTAAAATATTTATTTTTGAAATAAATACGAAATCATAATAATATCCAGCTTCTCCACAAAAACAGCTTTCAAAAAATATATAATATGATGAAATTGGTCAACAGCTTGTCGAGTAATTAAGCAAAACGATAAGAAGTGGAGCCTCTGGTTAGGTCTCTCGGACCCTTGAGGTCGTCATAAATAAAACATTGATTATTGATTATTAGCATTAATGTCAGTCTGGGTCACTGTTGGGTTAACCCTATCTGGCCTGGGGGGAGGGGGGTGGCATTATGGCCCCCCTACCAAACTTTCTGCGCTATATCCAGAACGACAAAAAATGGAGAGCTGAAACTCCGTGACTTTATAGTTTGTCGTATTGGGGTCATGTTGAGCCTATTTGCATGACCCCCCGAGCAGAGGATCATGGGTAAATCCAAGATGGCGGCCACATGGGGTAGGTGAAAAGTGATATTTTTGTCATATTTCTTCCAAATTTCTGCTTTTCCGCGATGAAAAGTGGGCAAAAACAATTTCATTTCACATCAGATTAATATTTACTAATTTATCACGCAGTTTTTGCGGAAAAATTGCAAAAATAAAAAATTCGGAAAATCTGACCGAAAAATCAACCAAAAAATGCCGTTTTTGAAAATGACGTCACTGTGACGTCATCAAAGCGGCCATCTTGGATTTTTTCACATTTTCTGGTATTTCTGGTAGTTCCATTTAAACACAATACGTTGAATTATACGAGCAAAAGGCTAATATGCCAGATGAACCCAAACAGTCACCATTTCAAAGTTGACAATTGTATTCTTAGATGAAGACTACACCAAACGAATAAAATGGGCAAAATGTGATAAGCTATGTTGCTGAATTTAAACAAGTTTATACCTTGACTAAACATATTGCCATGCATTATACAAGTGCTTATGGCCGCCAGTTTGAAGTTAACCATCATTTCTAATCTACAGAGAAAGCAAATCGAGCCAAAATCGGTACAAGATGTTTGGGTATGATGTAAGACCCTTCCGGGTTTTATAAATTTACACCATCAACTAAAGATAATGATATATATGAGCAACATGATGAAGCAAGGTTTTCAGATGACCCCACACGACTGTCATATTAAACTTGGCCATCATAATGTGATCTTGGAGGAAAAACAAATAGATTTTAAATGCGCGTAATATATTAGGCTATGCTTAGAGATCCTTCTGCTTTAATAAATTTGCACAGGGAGCTAAGAATTGTGCCTTGAACTATACGAGCAGCATGAACAATTTTGATTTTCAGATGACCCCATATGACCGCCATTTGAATTTGACCATCAAATCTTGGTCTTATGAGAATAAAATGCTAGGTTCTGCTTTATGGAGATCCACTGGTTTTGATAAATTTGCCATTATGTTTGTGATCATCAAATCTTGATCTCGGGGATATGCAAATAAATTCAAAATGGGCGTAAGATGTTAGGCTGTGTTAAGAAATCTCTCTGTTTTAACATATTTGCACAATAAGCTAAGGATAATACTTTGAATTATACGAGCATGAAGAAAAAGTATGATTTTCGAGGCCGCCGTTTGAACTTGACCGTCAAATCTTGATTTTAGGGATATGCAAATAGATTCAAAATGGGAATAGGATATTGGGCTATGTTTAGAGATCTCCTGGTTTTGATAAATTTACCTAATGATCTAAGAATAATGCCTTGAACTACACGAGCAATATATAAAAGTGTGATTTCCAGATGACTGCCATTTTGAATTTGACCATCAAATCTTGATCTTAGAGATAATTCAATTCAATTCAATTCAATTCTTTATTGCATACACCCAAACAAGGCAGTGCAAAGATATAACATATATATATAACATATAAATAATAGACAGATTCAGTTGGATATGTAGAGATATGTATAGAGAAATGAAAATTGGGAATTACAAGCGTCTAGTCCGTCATTCAATATGCAGCCGTTGTCCGTTAAAGAATTTCCGCGTCCATAATCCAAGACCCATTTATGAGTAATCATGGTAAT
Organism: Hanleya hanleyi; assembly: GCA_036873755.1. Taxonomy (NCBI): domain Eukaryota; kingdom Metazoa; phylum Mollusca; class Polyplacophora; order Lepidopleurida; family Hanleyidae; genus Hanleya; species Hanleya hanleyi. The sequence continues at coordinate 22,585 of JAVTVY010037480.1, forward strand.
TACCTGTGTACTACACTACCAAAAATACCCTACTTATTTAAGATAATGCCATAAAATTTTCTTGAAATAAGATAATTTTGCTCAAAATAAGTTAAATTTTAAGATTTTTTTTTCTTGTTTAAGTAAAATTTGGAGTGGGGTAAGTATATTTGACTTGAACAAGAAAAAATTATTAAATCCTTATTTTTTTCTTGTTTACGTAATATATCCTTACCCCACTCCAAATTTTACTTAAACATTGAAAAAACATCTTAAAATTTTCTTAAAATTTAACTTATTTTGAGTAAAATTATCTTATTTCAAGAAAATTTTAGGGCATTATCTTAAATAAGTAGGGTATTTTTGGCAGTGTAGTGAGATTAATCTTAGAGACCTCCAATACAGAATACTTCAGAGGACCCTGAAATGTACAAGCCTGTCTGTATTCCATTGGAAAACGAGTTGATACTGTCAAACGCAAAAGAAAAAGTCACTCGAACATTTATTTATTTCCTGCCCAGTTGTCAGCAGCTTCTGGGCTGATATGCTCATATACAAGAATGGCTGTATGATACTACATTTATGAATATACCCTGCAATTTTACAAACAATCAAATTATATTTGGATGAGATAGACTTCAGTATCATATATATAAGTATAAGTGTCATAACTCAACTCTAAACTTTAATATTCTATCAAAAATTTCAATAACTCAAATGAGAAATTTCGGCAAAATCGATTTTAATCGAAGATAACTTTGAAAAATGAGCTGATTTTCATTGTACCTCAATTTTACTGTTTTCCCTCAACATAGCTTACCACAAATGAATGAATGATTAATAGTTTTAATGGATTCCACAGATTTTTTTACTATTACTTTCTTATTTTCTTATTCTTACTAAGTGTCCTTGAAACAAGACATAGCTCAATGTAGTGCTAATGAAAGATCATGTAACATAACTATACATAATTTCTTGATCAATATAATAAATGCGCTTTCAAGTCTTTCTACAAAATTTACAATCTGATGGTAACTTTCTTCATTTACGTAAAGGTCTACGTGCGTTTGTAATATAATGTATTGCAATATAGTATAGTTTACTGTGTTGTATGGTATTGTATAATATTGTATTGTAACGTGTTGTAAATATATGTAAATAGGTTCAAAATGAGAATACGATGTTTGCTTATGGTCAGAGATAAAGATAAAGTGGGTCAGCGAAATAAGAATATTGCCTTGAACTACACGTACAACATGGCAAGGTGAGATTTTCATATTACCCCATGAATTAAACCATCATATTTTGAGCTGAAAATTATGCAAACAGGTTAAAAATAGGCACAAATATTTGGGTTAATAAATTTGCACAACGAGCCAAGAGTAATACCTATTTAATGAACAACCTGAAAAAATCGCGATTTATGGGTGACCTAACATGAGCGCAATTTTCAATTAACGTATGATGGTTGATCTCTTTAGAATTATGGAAATGGACTAAAAAATAGCCCATTGTAATATTCCAAAACTCCAGAAAGTCTAGGCTCTTTTCAATCATTCTGGTGATACCGCGAAAAGTTCAAAAGGGCGCTAAATTTCCGAACCCTCTATCAGCACGCCAGAAAGGATGAACCCAAACTACTTCAAACTCCGGAAAGATAACTTGGCACCAACAATTTCTTAATCGTGAAGGTCCAGTCTAAAAAATGGATGTTGCCAATAATTCACAAAAAGGGAGACCCTCGGATTCACTGGTTATCGGAAACGGTGTCATTCCCAACACATGTGCGAAAAGATATACCATAATTAAGGCTAGCTGAATTTTCGCTACTTAAGCAGACATATGTTCAGTGAGTTAACCATTTAGTGAACCTTCCATGCCATGTTTGAACCATTGAAGACGTTTGATTGGTAAAGACCGGTGTTCCTTTCAAGTAATTTGGAGCTTACCAAAACGATCTCGGGAGCATTGACTCGGAATTTCTTTTGTGGACGACGGCTGAATAATTGATGTCGGATCTGTCGCCTGTAATTAGCATTGAGTGGCCTGTGAAAAAGTTGTCTAAATGGCATGAGGTGCTAGCCATACGCCCGGATTATTATCGCACGTGGTTTACCGAAATGACGTAGACTTGAGAGCTGAAACTTCAATGGGATCATTTCGGTCATCGTTCCTCGAGCAGAGCACGGGTGAATTCAAAATGGCGACCACGAAGGTTAGTTTGCCTTTTTCTTCGTAAAAACGTCCAAAAGTCGCCAACTTTGCCATCGTGACTGATTGACGTTCTTTTTTGTAGAGTTTGACTCAAGTTTCAACTTCCTGAATATTCGGAGTATAAATCGACACCCCTCCCCCTTTCCAGTCTACGAAACATCTAATTACCGAGGACGGACTGAATTTAATAACCCCAATTTGACTTATTCAGTTTTAATGAATATTGCGATCTATATGTGTAATATGTGGCCTTTTCTTCAGCTTTCAGTTTCGCCGTCATGAAGTTAACCCAGCTTCTTAATGAGGTTGAATTATCCACGGTGACATTAAATCACATCAAAATGATATCGCATGATAAGTCATTCCATTATATATTATCGTTGTTGATGTCATTAGCTTGAATTACATACCCAGCTTGTATGGTTATAGTATTTTCAAATTGTGGAATAATTAGTTGATATTAAGTTAAAAGGAGCGTGGCCTTTATAAAAATCTCCAAGGGTGGCTACGGCGAAACCCATCGGTGTATGAATGTACATATGCCCAGCTATCATTTGGAGTAACGAAAAAAACGCAATTTTATGGTTAGGTTCATGTTTCGGTGCTTGCTACCACACGATACGGGACTTTCTTATAGCTAGAAACTTAACATTTTTTTTCATTAGAATATTCGTTAAGATTGAAGTACACATAATTCCAACATGTATGAAGTACGTGCAAAAGCTTGCGTTATATCTTAGGACCCCTACATGAAATATCCTGTCATGCCAGACATAACTTTGTGCTGCATGAAGACAAAACTGTTATTCAGCACATGGTTTGTATTCATAAGCTACACGAATATTTGTTTTAACCCTATCTGGCCTGGGCTTTTTGGGACCTGTCCAGGCTGGGGGGGAGGGGGGGGGCATTTCGCCCCCCCCCCGAATTATTTTTCTTACCCATTGAGCTAGAGGACTGAAACTTACCACACTACACCCCTGGGTCAAGCTCTACCAGAAAATGTAAAAAAATCCAAGTTGGTCGCCTTGATGACGTCACAGTGACGTCATTTACAAAAACGGCATTTTTTGGTCGATTTTTCGGTCGGATTTTTCGAATTTTTTATTTATACAATTTCTCCACAAAAACTGCACGATAAATTAGTAAATATTAATGTGATGTGAAATAAAATAGTTTTTGCCCACTTTTCATCGCGGAAAAGCAGAAATTTTGAAGAAATATGACAAAACATAACTTTTCTGGAACCCCACGTGGCCGCCATCTTGAATGTACCCATGAACCTCTGCTCAGGGGGTTATGCCAATAAGTTCAAAATGACCCCAACATGATAAACTATAAAGTCATGGATTTTCAGCTCTCCATTTTTTGTCGTTCCGGAGATAGCGCAGAAAGTTTGGTAGGGGGGCCATAATGGCCCCCCCACCCAGGCCAGATAGGGTTAAGCAATGCAGTCTCTGCTGTTATAGAGGCGAACAGATGTAAATGTACATGAGATGTTCTGTAGCAAACAGTTTGTTATGTCATTCCCACGAAAGCAGTATGGTGAGTTGAAAACTCTAGGTCCATACAAATTTAAAACGGAGAAAATGGCAGAAAACTGAAGACGAGTACATCCGTGCGACGTTATTCATTTTGTTGCCTATATTTCTTTAATTTTTAATAATGTGACACCTAATACTCAGTAACAAATCAGCAAATTTTTCATTTTAAATAATTTTTTGTGTCAAAGTCATTAAAAGAGCGAAATAAAACAATTTCGTTGTTAAATTTTCCAGTAAGATTCGCCGACAATTGTCATTTTCACACCTCGTGAGTTGTGGATTGTGGGAGCATCAAGGGAGCTCTGAGTAAATGTCAAGTACTTGAATAGACGCCTCGCTATAAAAAATCAAGCGATTAGTTTTTGTGAATTATCAGATACAATGGAGAGCACATATCTGGTTTATAAACATTCTGAATAATCTACTATCATTTGTGTACAATATTCATTGTCAGGTGTTGATCCTGCAGTATCATCAGCATCACCTGAAATGGGTGCGACGTTAGGTGGTACAAACAGCCAGTTGTTCCATATGTAATCTACGGCATGTATATATGTGCACACACACACACACACACACACACCCGCACACACACACATCTTGTACAATGCTATTCCTCGGTAACAAGCCGCATATCCTACTACACAGTGTTATCTTGAGCACACATCATTTCCAACAGTTATGAGGACCCTTGGAGGTTGAGTGTTCTAAGGCGTTTCTCTGGTGATCGCCAGCCTGATAGCACTGAACCGGCACGGGGTCGAGCCCCCTGGTGAATGTCTGAAAGCTTGCCAGTTACTTGCCGACTGGCGTGGTTCTCTCTGCTTCCTCCACCAACCAAACTGGCCGTCACCATAATATAAGCTAAATCACCTTGAGTGTGACACTAAATCAACTCCTCCAACAGTTATTTCAGTGCGAGCGACGCTCCCCCCCCCCCTCCCAGATTCCGCCCTTCCCCTCTCAGCGCCGAATCATATATTATTTTCTTATGTTGGACAGACAGTCCTGGGTTCTCTAATAAGTAAGCATACAAAATGACCCCCTCTCAAGAAATCCTGACGACGCCCATGAATGTAGAGATATTTCAGTAATAAATAAACGGCTTTAATGAATATATATAATAATGCCAGAAAGTAGGTGTTAATTCCCATTTCCAGGAGTGATCAATAGGCATGTGATGATCGGCAAGAGTTATCTGCCCGCAAATTTGCCAAAAGGTATGACGTCATTTGTACATTTTTTATGTCAATAGACCTACAGATCCACTTTCGAAGGATCAAGAGGCCAACTTTGTCCACTGAGCATGCGTACAATACCGGATGATAATAATGGTGTGCAGAGGTCAAATGTAACTTCCGGACACGTGACCGGTACCGTAAGAGACGTCACAAAGGCTATATGCAAATTTGTTTGTTCAACAGACCTTCAGATGTCCGTTCAAAGGGTCAAGAGGCGTCTACGTACCCTGTCAGAAACTGGGGTTTTCCGCGAACAGGTTGGCTACGGTATACACAGAACCAAATCTCTTTGGTGTAGGCAAAAACCACGTTTTATTTTAAAAACAGAACACGAAATCTATACAACAGTTATTACCCTTATTATAACATCAACTACAGAAATCCAGCGGAATATCTGCGGTGTAAGTTCACCATTATTTTAGCATTTATAGGGCACCCATTAGTCTAAATATCTCGATATGTGGTGGTCACACCATGTGGGAGAACTTTGCGCTTGGGGTAAAAGAAGGCGAAGGCGACCCGCTGCTGGGCGTAGGAGCGCATCTGGTTCTGGGCGACCCGAAATTCTTTGTTGGTCCCACTGGCACTGGTCTGGCTTTGTGATACATCGTGATACAGGGCTTTGATGATGTTATAATCCCGACGGCTGGCACCTTTAAATCTGGACGAGTTGTTGTTGCCCTCACCGTCCCAATATTACGTTTTTGAGCAGAGGGCAATCATCGTCTCAGCCTTCCATTCCAAATTGAAGAGGACATAGGTCCTTATATCATGGTCGTAGTGGTACCGGTACGGCAACCACCGATCTCGTTCAGCTTCATAACGTTCTCGCAGCTCCGGGTTGACCTAGGATTTCCAGCGCGGGTTGGAGGCGGCCATGTACGCGGAATGCGTATCCCCCTCCATCAACTGCCAATCTTACGGGTCGAAGAACACGCCCATAAAATCATACAGGAATTTCAGCATACTGAATTTGGAAGCTGGAACATCATGCACTTGATTTGCAGCGGTAAGGTGTACGTGATGGTCTTTTCGGACGATGTGACCTACGTCAATCATCTCCATGAGCCGGTACAGGGTAAAATCAGGCGTTTTCAGGCTTGTTTGGTGGTGCAAATCTTAATATCGACGTGGCGGTCCTGGTTGGTTACGGTTTTACCAAAGCCACAGTTGCCAAGCAACTTCATCGTTTCTCCGCTGACAGCTTTAATGGTGTCGTCATCTCTTTCGTGACGAGCAGTGATCACGGCCTTCGCAAAATCCTTGAAACAGGCCTCGGGGATAAATTCCATCACTTGGAAGATTTTGAACACTTCGGGACCGTGATGCAGGTACCAGCATACTTCCGACTTACATACGCCGGAGTTGCGCGAGTAACTTATGTTCCTCGGCATACGCCCACATGGTGGGCCCAATGTCGTCTCGGCTCACATTAGTGTTTTTGAAGATGGGCGGATATTTGGCGAACTTTGTTTTCAGGTCGCCCGTCTGAACAGTGCGTAGGGTGTCGGTCGTGGAGATGATGGTCCGGTAATCCAGCAGCCGATCCTGGGCGTTTACAATGTAAAACACTCGGGCTGACGGCTTTGCATCTGGTGGAACTCACATTCCCATAGTTGTACGTAGGCGTAACCCAACCCGTGAATATAGTCGCGGTTGCGGTCCACTTCCTGACGTAATGGGAAAGGGGTCTATCCCCGGCGTTCGTTATGGCGCCCTCCTGTGAGCGAACACTCGTGACCGTGCCAGTAGCAGCCGTGGGACTGGGACACGGTCAGTATTTTTGTCCCCCGCCGCAACGCGGCCGGGGACTTTAAAATGGTGCTTGCTTCTTTGTGTCCGTGGATGTCCGTGTGTCCGTCCATGTCTGTTCGAAGCGATAACTTCCTAACGCTTTGTTGGATTCTTCCGAAATTCGGAATATGCATTCCTTGCGGCAAGACGCCAGTCCGTATTGCATTTCAGCAACATCTGCCTGAAGGTGGCGCCGCTAGTTCTTGCTTCTTTGCGTATGTGGATGTCCGTGTACGTCGGTGCATGTCTGTTCGAAGCGATAACTTTCTAACGCTTAGTTGGATTCTTCCGAAATTCGGAATATGCATTCCTTGCGGCAAGACGCCAGTCCGTATTGCATTTCAGCAACATCTGCCTGAAGGTGGCGCCGCTAGTTCTTGCTTCTTTGCGTATGTGGATGTCCGTGTACGTCCGTGCATGTCTGTTCGAAGCGATAACTTTCTAACGCTTAGTTGGATTCTTCCGAAATTCGGCATACGCATTCCTTGCGACAAGACACCAGTCCGTATTGCATTTCAGCAACATCTGCTTGAAGGTGGCGCCACTAGTTCTTGCTTCTTCGTATCCGTGAATGTCCGTGTACGTCTGTTCGAAGTGATAACTTCCTAATGCTTTGTTGGATTCTTCCGAAATTCGGAATATGCATACCTTGCGACAAGATGCCAGTCTGTATTACATCTCAGCAACATCTGCCTGAAGGTGGCGCCACTGGTTCTTACTTCTTTGTGTCCGTGGATGTTCGTGTACGTCCGTGCATGTCTGTTCGAAGCGATAACTTTCTAACGCTTAGTTGGATTCTTCCGAAATTCGGCATACGCATTCCTTGCGACAAGACACCAGTCCGTATTGCATTTCAGCAACATCTGCTTGAAGGTGGCGCCACTAGTTCTTGCTTCTTCGTATCCGTGAATGTCCGTGTACGTCCGTTCGAAGTGATAACTTCCTAACGCTTTGTTGGATTCTTCCGAAATTCAGCATTCGCATTCCTTGCGACAAGAGGCCAGTCCGTATTGCATTTCAGCAACATCTGCCTGAAGGTGGCGCCACTAGTTCTTGCTTCTTTGCATCCGTGGATGTCCGTGGACGTCCGTGCATGTCTGTTCGAAGCGATAACTTTCTAACGCTTAGTTGGATTCTTCCGAAATTCGGCATACACATTCCTTGCGACAAGACACCAGTCCGTATTGCATTTCAGCAACATCTGCTTGAAGGTGGCGCCACTAGTTCTTGCTTCTTCGTATCCGTGAATGTCCGTGTACGTCTGTTCGAAGTGATAACTTTCTAACGCTTTGTTGGATTCTTCCGAAATTCAGCATTCGCATTCCTTGCGACAAGACGCCAGTCCGTATTACATTTCAGCAACATCTGCCTGAAGGTAGCGCCACTGGTTCTTGCTTCTTTGAGTCCGTGGATGTTCGTGTACGTCCGTGCATGTCTGTTCGAAGCGATAACTTCCTAACGCTCTGTTGGATTCTTCCGAAATTCAGCATTCGCATTCCTTGCGACAAGAGGTCAGTCCGTATTGCATTTCACCAACATCGGCCTGAAGGTGGCGCCACTGGGTCAAAATAGATTTTTTTTCCGTGTACATCTGTTCGAAGCGATAACTTCCTAATGCTGTGTTGGGTTATTCCGAAATTCGGAATACGCATTCCTTGCAACAGGACGCCAGTCCGTATTGCATTTCAGCAACATCTGCCTGAAGGTGGCACCACTGAGTTTCTCTTCTTCTTGTCCGTTCCAGTCAAAATGGGCCTTCAATTTTGCTATATGAAATCATTCTATTCCACATCATATGATTTACCCTAAAGCTTTTGCATGAACCATATTTTATTTCAGAAGTATAATGTGAAATAACTGGCGGGGAAATCCCCGCAGTACTGAATCCCTGATTTTTGAATTTCGTGTCATCTTAAACGAAGGACAACATTTCCTTCAATTTTGCTAACAAATAATTGTATTGCACATCATAGGATTTACCCTGAAGCTTCTGCACCAATCATTTGTCTACACACGTATATTACTATATTAATTACAACTGTGCTCCTAATGTTTGGGTGCACACTGTGCATATGATCAATTTCCTGAATTGAACTGAATTCAACCTTGCTGGTCTACAGACTGACAGATGATGGCATGCAGTTGTCAATGCAGTTGTTCATGTACAGGGAGCTTTCTATGAATGAGTTGCGGCCAAAAGGCTTATAATTTATCAGGCACAGACCCATGTTTTTACTCCTCGGTCATTTTTGGCCATGGGGTATTGTCATCATCTTGTACGTCCGTCTGTCCGTACGTCCGTTCGTGAGCGAGATAGCCGGAAAACTGTTTCGCTGATGAATTCCAAATTTGGTATGCTTATTTGCCTAGTCAAGGACCAGAAGCCTATAGAATTGGGACCTGATTGGTACCTTAACAGCCATCTTTAATTTCATGCAAAATGGATAATGATCCATATCTCGGAAACCATTCAACTGTTCAATACGAAATTTGATATACATCATCGATACATCAAGCAACTTTCAAAGAATTACCAAACAGGCTTTTCTGATTAGCTGGGAACCCTGGATGCCATCTTTAATTCATGCGAAATCGATAATGATAGCATACATATCTCGGTTACCATTCAATTGTTTTATATGAAGGTAGGTATGTATCATCAATACATCCAGATACTTTGAATCGGGACCTGATTGACTGAAAACCTTTGGTGGCCATCTTTAATTTAGGCAAAATCATTAATGATCTATCTCTGATTCCGCTGGAGTGCTCAGTGGAAAATTTGGTATACATCATTGATGCATCAAGAGACTTACGATGAATGACAGATCTGGTTTCTCTGATTGGGCGGAAATCTTGGCGGCCATCTTTAATTTATTCAGAATCTTTAATGATGTTTATCTCTGATACCATTCAAATGTTCTATACGAAACTTGATTTACAGCATCGATGTATGAAGAGACTTGCATTAATGAATAACCACATTAGTTCCTCTGAGTGACGGGAAGGATGGGCAACCATCTTTAATTTATGTAAAATCATTAATGATCTCTATCTCTGACACTGTTCAAATGCTCAATGTAAAATTTGGTATACATTATCGATGCATCATCTCGGTTACTTCTACACGATGTGCCTAGGATACAGTACTATACTATACACAATTTTTTGTAATTCAGCATCGCAGAAAACCACCATCGATTGCGTTTTCAATGGTAAAAGGGTTAGGAAAGAACTAAAAATATACTTCGATGCAGAGTGATTTTGATTGACGGCAGAAATCGCTCAGAACGCTTCTTCGGCGATCTAGACCCCAGGAGCATCTGGAGCCTGGGCGGCCCCTGGATCCTCACCTAAAGTGCAATGATAGTGGCCGTACCACTTTGAATTTGCTTCCGACGCCCCTGTATTAACAGACAGTGTCAACATACTGTTCCAGCTGTCTCCCGTTCAGTGATTGGTCATTCGACCCCGCCATTTTAAACTAATACGAGCATTTTCATTGGATCACTATTAGATAAGACCCACCCCAATCTTCATACACAACCACGTGACTGTCTCAGTTGACTGATGACATAGCGCGGCCTCGTTTTTATACGCCCGCCCAAAAGGCGGTCGTATTATGGGATGGCGGTTTCCGTCCGTCTGTCCGTCTGTCCGGTTCTCGTGTCCGGTCTATATCTGGGACAGTTTCCTATCCACAGCTCCAATTTTTGGTGAGTGGATACCCTACGGGGAGACGATGTGTCGCGTACCAAAATGAAGGTCAAGGTCACAGGTCAAAGGTCACTGGCCTAAAAAACATGAAATCACTGAAGTGTTCGTGTCCGGTCTATATCTCTGAACGTTTTCTATCCACAGTTGCAATTTTTTGTGAGTGGATACGCCAGGTGGAGACGATGTGTCGCGTACCAAAATTGAGGTCGAGGTCAGAGGTCAAAGGTCACTGTTGCCAAAAATCAGGAAATCATTGATCGTTGACAGTTTTCTATCTAAAGTTCTAATTTTTGGTGAGTGGATGCCCTAGGGGGGGAACGATGTGTTGCATATTAAATGTAGGTCAAGGTCAGAGGTCAAAGGTCAGTGTGATTAAAAAATCAGGAAATCGTTAAAAATTTCTAATTTTTTGTGAGTGGGTTCAATAGGCGGAAATGAAGTGATGCGTACCAAAAATTAGGTCAAGGTCAAAGGTCACCGACCCCAAAATTAGGAAATTATTAAAAATAACATTTTTTGTGTCAGTAGATACATTAAGGGGACACGATGAGTCACATACCAAAATGTAGGTCAAGGTCAAGGTCACTGTGACCCCAAAATCGTGAAATTGTTAAAAATCATGAATTTTTGTGTCCATTGAGAAATTGAGGGGAGACGGTTTGTCATGTACCAAAATTTAGGTCACGGTCAAAGGTCAAGGCCACTGTGACCCCAAAATCAGGAAATCATTAAAAATCATGATTTTTTGTGTGCATTGTTAGATTGAGGGAAGACAATGTGTTGTGTATCAAAATTGAGGTCAAGGTCACTGTGACCCCAAAATCAGAAATCATTAAAAGTCACATTGACATATGCCTGTCGAAGACGAGGTCGTGTAATGCGATGTTGCGTTCTGTCCATTCATCCATTAAAATTTGTTGTCCATGCGATAGCTCTAGTTTCAAGGTATGGATTGGTACCAAACTTTGAGTATACTCGCATGGCAAAGTGGAGCCATACATATGAGGTCAAAGGTCTAGGTCGCAAAAATGAATCAAGCTTAGCTGACTAAATGTGTTGGAATATTGTTGGAATATTCAAAAGTCTTTCCCCTGCATTTATATGATATTGTCCTGTTGAGTTGTCTCCCATGTTTGAAACGCTTCATTTAGTTAAACTGTTATGAAATAAAAAACATACATTTACAAATTTAACGGGGAGAGGAGTCCTTTATGAACTTCACACCTGTTTATTAACTCAAGGACAAAGGTTTACTTCATCTCTTTCTTCTTCCTTCATGAAAAATTCTCTCATCTGAAAGGAATTCATTTGCAGGAAAACTACTATTTTCTTGTGTTTGACTATTGTCGATTTCAGTGTGGGATATGTGAGCTCTAAGCTATTGCTTCAAGGTCAACTAGTTACCAAGAGTTGAGCTCATTTTAGTTTATCATTCAATATAAGATGTGATATATGTTACATTCTTATAAGCAAAAAATTGTAGACCTTTCTCTGGATTGCTAGATCAATTGGAATCAAGGCTATCAAACAATCTTGAAATTTGAACCAATGTAATTCCAGATATACGGGCGTATATTGAAGCCCCTTGGGCTCTTGTTGAATCTGCCGTCTAACTGGGAAAATGTTGTTGTTGCTGCATCAGCCGATCATTAGCCCCCTGTAGAAGATACTATAGGCTAATACATGTAGGCTACCATGCCATGAGATGATGCTTGGGATTGCATTTCGCTCACTTGCACCTACAGGTGGCGACAACTGGTGGCAATTTAAAATTTGGTTTCCGGGCAACAGGTTGATGCCTTCAGCTTCTCGTCAAATTTGGTTTGCAGATAATGCCTTGAGATGTCACTTGGGGATGCTTCTCGGTGCTTCATTGCATGGAAACTATATCACAGAAGCAATCAACTTTCAGTCAATCGTTCTGAGTTGATCTTAAAACTTGGGAAGGCAGAAAGACCCTTCCACATCCAACGCCTATGAAGCAGCAGTTGCCTCCCTATATCCCCTAAGACCAACAATGCTAAAAAATATTGCTGCCATTTCGGCGGGGGACCTAGCATCCTCTGGCTGCTTGTTATTGATAATGAAGAATCCGTCTACTGGTAGGCCCCGCTCTCCAATTCGTTTTTCCGTGTGGTTGGCTTGGTGGCGGATGATGACGCTTCGTTGCTGAGTTTCCCAGTCGAGCCATTGTTCTTTCAGATGTTTTGTACAACGCTTGAGCTTTGAACAGCTTCCCCCCAGCAATCCAACGGGTATAATGACCAGCCAGCATGGGTTTATCCAAACACGCTAGGTAGAGCGTTAGCATCGAATCCAAGTATTTTATGACACAGTTTTCCTCCTCAAATGTGGGTCGGGTCTTTCTCATGATCCCGATGAAATATAATAATGAGCCCACCCACGATATTTCCTTTCAAACAGACAACCATGTCGATGTCTTTCTTTTCGATAAGGGTAAAGAAGGTTGGTAACTCCTGGAACAGATACCGCCGGGAACGCTCACACATTCTTTAAAAATGACGACACTCATACCTCCTTAGAAGGCGGCCATTTTGGCAGTAGCTTCCAAGAAAGGGATGACATCCAGATGATTTTAATAGACGAGGAAATCTCGGATCGTTTGCATTTGCCTCACAGACCCACACTTGTTCGGTATAGAGGGTGTCGGATAACGTTTCTCCTTTTAGACTGGATGAGTCTCTATTTCATATGTACTATTTAATAATAATAAAATGATCTTTAATAAATATATACGTTTGATAAATAAATAAATAGAATGAAAAAAAAAATGAAAAAAATATTTTTAAAATAGAGACTGGACGATTTGATGGGTTTCGTCGTGTAAAGATTCCATCTGGAGGCGTGGTTAGTCTGGACGATTGACATGTTTTTACCTTCGGTCGCAACATTTGTATCAATTTCATTCTAACGCCATACTGTGACGTCTCGGCAGTAACGTCATTAACACAAATCACTTATATGTATATATTTTCTTAAAGAGCATGATTAAGCTATTATTTTAAGACACAGCCCTGCTATGCTAAAGAAAAATGAACCGCCAACATTCCCCTCCAAGCTTTTTCCTAGAAAACCCCTTAAAATGTCGAAAATGGTTCAAAATCGACTCAATTTCTTCCTCACGTTCCCTGATCCAGTATCAACTTAGAAATGCAGAGTGGGGAACGACCTGCCCCTTTTTGTCAGATTTTCTCTCCGTGAATGATTCGTGATTTTATGCACACCTAAGCGGCATAACTGAGGCAGGCCAATATTTACTTCATGACCCCGACCATCGTGTAGACGAAGTCAGTCAACGATCTGTACGTGCTCGTTTGCAGCGTTGATAGTGCTAATAGAATGGTATTATAGATGCGAGTGACCAAGAAGACAAGAAGAAGTATGATGTAGCATAACACGGGCAATCTATCGTTTTATGAACTTAGAACAGGCCATTGCTACGAAACTGTGGGGCGGGGGCCACCTTAACCCTATCTGGCCTGGGCTTTTTGGGACCTGTCCAGGCCTGGGGGGGGGGGGGCGAAATGGCCCCCCCCCTAATTATTTTTCTTATCCCTTGAGCTAGGGACTGAAACTTACCACACTATACCCTTGGGTCAAGCTCTACCAGAAACTGTAAAAAATCCAAGATGGCCGCTTTGCTTTGATGACGTCACAGTGACGTCATTTTCAAAAACGGCATTTTTTGGTCGATTTTTTGGTCAGATTTTCCAAATTTTTTATTTATGCAATTTCTCCGAAAAAAACTGCATGATAAATTAGTAAATATTAATGTGATGTGAAATAAAATAGTTTTCGCCCACTTTTCATTGCGGTACCCCACCTGGCAGCCATCTTGAATTTACTCATGATCCTCTGCTCGGGGGTTATGGAAATAGGCTCAAAATGACTCCAATATGATAAACTATCAAGTCACGGAGTTTCAGCTCTTCGTTTTTTGTCGTTCCGGAGATAGCGCAGAATGTTTGGTAGGCCCCCCCCCCCCCCCCCCCCAGGCCAGGTAGGGTTAAGGGGCAGGGTATTTTTTCGCACGATATGAATATGATAACAAAAAGTGTTGTATCACTACCTAGCCAGATCCGGTAACATCAGATACGTCATCAAAAAGACAAACAACCATGTCACCCTGTCCATGACTTAACTCCCCTGTTTAGACGTACGGAATTACCTGGCGCCAAATTACAGCTATGATCAGTGGGTAAATGCCTACGACTGCGCCCAAAGCAACGGCTGCTTTCCATATACCTACATCATATGAATTGGAAATCGGCGCCTCCCAGTAGATGGATTCGATATCATCAATGAAATACCGGTCGTGTTCCCGTTCCACGGCTGATACTGACACGGTCATGAGTGTGCGCTCCCAGAAGGGCGCTATAAAGAACGCCATGGACTGACCCAGACCGCCTTACGTTATGTCTACGTTCTACGGGTTCGTCGAATGTGCACTTCACATCCCTGGCCACCTGAAAGCAAAGTTCGCCGAGTGTCCGTCCATCTTAGTAAAACACCAAGGTGGGTCGAGACGACATTGGGCCCACACTGCGGGCATATGCCGAGAAACATAAGGTACTCACACAACCTCGGCGTATGTTAATCGGATGCATGTTTGACGAGTAGATCCTACAGGGCACACCCTTATTGCGCTGGTACCTGCACCACGGTCACGAGGGCATCAAAATATACTAAGTGATGAAAATGTTCCCCAAGGCCTGTTACAAGGATTTTGCGGAGGACATGACTACTGCCCGTCGCGAAGGAGATGACGACACCAGTAAAGCTGTCACCGGAGAAACGATGAAGTTGCTTGTCGAAAGTGACTAGGGTAGAACCGTAACCAACCAGGACCGCCCAGTCGACATTAAGTTTTGCAACACCAAACAAGCCGGCAATCGCCTGAATTCACTCCTGTACTGGCAAATGGAGATGACTGACACATATGAAGCCACATCGTCCAAAAAGACCATCACGTACAACCTACCGGTGAAAATCGGGAGTATGGTGTACCAGCTGGCCAAACTGAGTATGCTGAACATCCTGTATGATTTTATGGGCGTGTTCTTCGACCAGTCAGACTGGCAGCTGATGGAGATGGAACAACAACAACAAGTTCTGTTGTAAAGGAGTCAGCCGTCGGGATAATAACATCATCAAAGCCCGGTACCTCGCTGTACTACAAAACCAGACCGGTGCCAGTGGGACCAACAAGGATTCCGGTGTAGCAATAACGGTTGTCTCACAGTCCGTAGGACAACCAGTACCTGGCAGTGGTTGCCCTGACTGAAACTCGGTGTCACCGGAGACACCCAGGGGACACCCAGTTTCAGGTATCAGTTGTCCACCGATATTTTACTCTTGTACAGGTTGTAATGCATTATATATTATATTTGCACCTGAACAACTATTCATGGGGGACAACCTGTCTTATTACAACAGTGGCAATATTAGTTGTCCCTCATGACGTGCTGTCCATCGTGATATCAGACAATCTAGGTCACGATATAAAGGTGACAAATCTCCTGTAGCTCGGCAGCTGTCCCAAGTGATCCAGAGGAAAGAGGCACGGTAATGTGGGTTTGCAGTATGTTGTGGGTTCGAATCCCCTCTGCGCCACAATATTTTTCAATACGATACACTTATCTTGTTTTCCATTCTGGCCTTTCTATGGATAATTTGTGAATGTATGACGGCAGGCGGACATTATATTTTGATGTTATATTTTTTGTTACATATATTTTAAATATCCTGTTGTTTAGTTCTATTTTGCAAATATATTTGGCGTATTATTCGTTAATTTCTTCCGGTCACAATCAACAATGTTTTTGGTTAAACTGATGTACGTTTTTATATACGACAGCATATTTCGCTCTTTAAATAATCGACGTAAGCCTGCACAATAAGGTGGATTAAAAAAAACACACTTAAAATGCCACTTCAGAGGACCCTCATGACCGCGATTTCGAATTTACTCATGTTGCTCTGCATCTATATATGATAACGTCAATGGAATCAAATTTGAGAGAATGGAGTTAGGATTTGGGAGCTAGGGCTAAATAACGTTTTCACAAAACTAGTTCATACCCTTACACACATTTGCACCTGGCCATTTACATATCCTTAGATACATCTGTCGAGATTTGACATTTAGGCCCCTTTAAATATTTTTACCCCTTGAAGCCTACCACACTATATACTTGGGGCAAGCTCCATCAGAAAATGTAGTAAAAATCCAAGATGGCTGCTGCGATGACGTCACAGCGCTGCCATTTTCAAAAACGGCATTTTTTGTATGTCAATTCTTCACAATCACTGCATAATAAATTAGTAGATGTGAAATCAAATAGTTTTCCCCACTTTTCCTTGAAGAAAGCAGAAATTTTGAAGAAAAATAAAGAAAAAGTGACTTCTCCCAAATGGTCGCCATGCTGAATTTAACCATTATTCTTTGCTCGCGGGGTCATGCAAATAGGCTCAAAATGACCTTAATATGATAAGCTACAAAGTCACGGAGTGTCCGTTCTCAAGTATTTGTCGTTCCGGATAAAGGATAGAAATTTTGTTATAGGGCCCATAATGCCCCCCCCCCCCCCCCACGTAGGTTGTGTTCTAGCCGTATTTCTTATAAATTATCGTCTTTTCCAGTATGAGAGTGCCAAACAGGTTTTTTGATGGAAAATTGCATAAACGCAAAATTGGAAAAATCTGATTGAAAAACTCGGCTCAAGCATTCAGATGCGAATGTTGAATTTGATTACGCCATTGTGACGTAAACAGACAGGCTGCTTCATATATAGTGTGGGCTCTTTCAGTAGATATTAAAACTATTTATATGGGTGAGTACGAAGAGAACAAGAGAGCAATTCCCGAGAATCTTTTTTGTCGTCATTTTGAGACTATCTGCATAATCGTATGTGCCCGCTAGGCGTCATGGGAAAACGAGGATCACGAAGTATCCCTAGAAAGTTGTGTTTTCGGTCATTTCTGTTCATTTTTTCGTATTTTTCTAGCCTAAAGAGCATAAAATTTATTTATTTTGCCAAAATTAATTATTTTCTGTCATATTAGTTAGTTTGTGAAATAAAATATCAAATAATTCGAAAAAAAAGTCGATAACTTCACTGTGACGTCATGATGGCGGCCATCTTGAATTATTTTGTATTCCGTTATAGAGTTTGACTCAACTATATGGTATGGAAAGTTTCAGCCCTCTACCCCAAGAGATAACGAAAATAAATAGAGCTTGAGAATGCCCCAACTCTCCATCTTCAGGCGGGGTCAGCCTCCAAAGCACACAGACCTGGTAGGGTTAAAACAATGCATTTATTAGCTACGCATACTATCGTTGCCTTATTGAGCCACTCTGCTTGATGAGGCCTGATACTGGACAACTATTCCTAAGCGACGGACAACCCTTAATACGACTTAGTTATAAGCGCGATAAAACCTGGACAACCACTTCTATCGTCGGACAACGTATCCCGCAATGCAGTTGTCCATGAACAACCTATACTAATATCAGTTGTACCTGGACAACTTACAACAGTATATGTTGTCCATGGGCAATCTCTCCCAGTAATGGTTGTCCGACGGACAACCACTAACCAGGACAACGTATACCTTCACACCGGGTCGTACAGAACCGGATGCACTCTGACGCTCAGCAGTGGGACACCTTCACCTACTTATACCCAAGCGCAAAGTTCTCCCAGAAGGTGTGACCACGACATATCTGGATATTTAGACTGATGGGTACCCTATAAATGCCAAAGTAAAAGTGAACTTACACCGCCGATATTACACTGAACTTCTGTAGTTGATGTTATAATTAGGGGTAATAACTGTTGTATTCTCTGTTATGAAAATGAAATCTGGTTTTTGCCTACAGCAATGGGATTTGGCTTTATGTATATCACAGTTCACCGGTTCACGGAATGCTCCAGAATCCGAAAGGACACATAGGCGCTTCTTGACCCTTTGAAAGGGCATCTGGAGGTCACTTCGGCTAAAAAAATTGCATAATTTGCCTTTGTTACGTAACTTTCGGTTCCGATCACGTGACCTGAAGTGACCCCTAATCCATGCGCACCATTATTATCCAGTATTGTGCGCATGTGCAGAGGTCAAATGTCGCATCTTGACCCTTTGAAAGTGGAACTGGAGATTTATTGACCTAAAAAACTGCATATGATCCCTGTGATGTAATATCTTTGAGCAAATTTAGGGGCAGGGCAGATAAATCTTGCCGATCATAAGGTACCCAAATTTTCTCCCGGAGATGGCAATTCACATTGAAGTAACTCACAGGCATCTTTGGTCGTATTTAGGGGCTGATAACACTTGCCGTATGGCTAAGGGACCTTCGACCCGGATGTGACATCACCTGAGCATGACCGGTGCGAGTTGAAGTAACTAAAGTGCAATTCGGGTCTGTATTGTTTGGGGGATGTTTAAATCAGGGCAGATACCCTGGAATTGGGCCAAGCGAGATATCGCCCCTAAATATGTAACGGGACGAGGTCCCAATTACCTCAATAATTCAACCGGGGTTGATAAGGATTCTCAGTGAAGACCATAGTGGCCCGTAAAGTGACGAAGACAACCGAATCAAGAAGGAGACACAAATAATATAAATACATCTACTTTAATCTCAAACAGTAATTCAGGCTTCCACAATTGCGTTACTTTATGATCAACATGAGATTCCAGTGACATAAGGCCCTTTCTGAAGGCTTAATATACGGAGAATGCCGAAAGGTTACTGCTCCGAAGATTGCCGAAGGGTTATTCTACGAAAAATGCCGAAGGTTTACCACTCAGAGAGTGACTGACTCGAAGCTTGAAAATAAAAAAACAAAAGGAAAATATCAAACATGGAGCCAAACTACTCAGAGTCCTCAGTCTCTGTTCTGAGGCGCAAATTCGGGCAATCATGGTATCGTCGATCTTGAAGCCCTTAATCCGAGACAGCCCTGGTCAGCAATACGCGATGTATTTTATTGCGGCACTTGTCGTCCACTATTCAGGCATATGCGATTAGCATACCTCAAGTCTTTTGATCCGCCCCTAAATTCTCAACTCTATCGCAGACCCCACAAACCTAAATATACACATGCACTGAATAGATTCAACACCCCACGATCACTTATTTAGTCTCTCGGACCCGACAATCTATCACGATTCCATGTAATGATCAAGTTACAGAAAGGGTCTCCGAACACGTTGGTCAGGCGTTCATGAAAATACCAAATTCCCTCACAAATACGCCAGAATTTCACCTTTATATATTACTTACGATCTTGAAAATTTTTGATTTCAGATGAACTCATATGGCCGCCATTTTGAATTATACTATCAAATCTTACTGTTATGGATATGTACATAGATTCGAAATAGGCGTGAATTGTTAGGCTATGCTTAGAGATCCCTTGCTTTTGATAACTTTGCGCAATGAGCTAAGAATAATGCCTTGAACTATATGCGAGCAACAAGAATGAGTATGGTTTTCAGATGACCTCATATGACTGCCATTTTGCACTTGACCATCAAATCTTGATCTTAGGGATATGTAACTAGATTCAAAATGTGCGTTTCAAGATGAAGGCTGTTGTAAGAGATCTGTCAGTTTTTATAAATTTGCACGATGAGTTAAGAATAATACCTTAACCCTACCTGGCCTGGGGGGGGGCACTTTCCAAACCCCACGAGCAGAGGATCATGGGTAAATTCAAAATGGCGTCCATATGGGGTACCAGAAAAAGTTATGCTTTCGTCATATTTCTTCAAATTTTTTGCTTTTCTCTACGGAAAAGTGGGTAAAACTTATTTTATTTCATATCAGATTATTATTTACTAATTTATCATGCAGTTTTTGCGAAAAAAAAAAAAAAAAAAAAATTCGACGATTTTGACCGAAAAATCGTCCAAAAATGCTCTTTTTGAAAATGATGTCACAGTGACGTCATCATGGCGGCCATCTTGGATTTTTTTACATTTTCTGGTAGAGCTTGACCCAAAGATATAGTGTGGTAAGTTTCAGTTCTCTAGCCTTAGCGATAGCGAAAATATATAGGTGGGGGGAGTGCCCCCTCCCCCCCCCCCAGGCTGCGGTACACCCCAAATCGCCCCAGGCTGCGGTACACCCCAAATCGCCCAGGCCAGATAGGGTTAAACTCCAACATCAAATAGTGTGATTATCATGATGACGCATATGGCCGTCAATTTGAATTTCACCATAAAATTTTGATCTTTTGTAAATTGAGTCAATATGTTTAACATTGAGCTATGCATAAAGATCCCTCTTTTTTATTACTATTATTATTATTATTACCGGTATTATTTTTTTAATATCTCTGTGTTTTATGATATACCGTAAGTTTAACCACGTAATGAGCAATTATTTGCAGTCTATCAACAATATATATGCACCTTACAACTAGGCCAGGATATTGTCTTAGCAATAGCAACTCGGGCATAAATGGGGTATGGGTTCCTATGCTACATTGTACATTTTTGGCACCGGTTTTTCTTCATAAATTGATTTCTGTACCGGGTACGTTGAAAATTTCTGAAACTTCAGTATGTTTTGTGAACTAGGCATCCTGCGATAATATCTGAAAATCGGCCACCAGGAACGGGCCTACATACTTTTTTATTTATTTATGGTAATTTAACTGTATTTCCTAATGTTAATCTTATGGGAGACGTACCTAATTTACGGGCGGGAACAGCCAGCGGTGACGCAGGGCTGTCTGTGACAATGACTAGTCCGTAGACCTCTCAAGTTATAATTTTGCCAAGGCGTGATATTTTAGTATACATAGGCCTATCCGCCCAAGAGACACGAGCCCCCTAAACGAATTTCTAGGCATCATTTCATACCATATTTTTTTTTTTTTTTCATGTAACAACCTGCCATTATACATTTCACCCTTCACAAAAACTATAAATGGATACTTTTGAAATTACCAATTCCTTTTTGTGCATACTGGAGCCATTTTGAACGATTCCTGGTTATTTTAGAAATAATTTCACGGAAATGCCCAGATGCGTGAGATTATGATATATCTGCGTGAGAGCGTGAGACAGAAGCCGAATGCGCGAGTCCCAAGACGAATGTGTCAGAGTTGATAGGTCTGAGTCCGTGGCCACCTGGATATTTTGCCCCTATCGCGTTCGACTTTTCATCGTGCCTCAAATACCAAGATGGCAGCTTCCAGGAGCCGATTCTCTGTTGTCAGAAATTCTTTACAAAAGTGGTCCTTTCATGACGTACCATGTTCAATGACTGTTAAAGAAGTAACCGGACATTTCAAACACTCGATCAGCCATGCCGTGGCAAGAAGAATATTTCTGCGAACCGCAACACTGAAGGGTTTAACTTCTATCTCCGCCAGTCCCCTCCAG
Organism: Hanleya hanleyi; assembly: GCA_036873755.1. Lineage (NCBI taxonomy): Eukaryota > Metazoa > Mollusca > Polyplacophora > Lepidopleurida > Hanleyidae > Hanleya > Hanleya hanleyi. The sequence goes on from JAVTVY010037480.1 coordinate 44,498, forward strand.
CAACACCACGAACAACAACAACAACAACAACAACAACACACCTCTACTACGGCTCCATCACAAATCTCTCCCCTTTGGTTCAACATCAGACAAACTAGTAGTGCAAAACAAAGGCGGACCTCAAGTAGATCTATGCTACATAATCAAAGAAGAAATTACGCGAGTGATAATTCTAATGAGGATGATAAACGATACCCCTTCAAACTTACGGATTTTGAAGTGGTCCCCTTTCCAAGCCCCTTCAAGTCACTACGTAATCGACTCTTGGCTTTTCGATATCGTTTCTCTGATGAGATATTCTCTCCGAACTTTCTCGATGGAGCAGCTCAGGTATATACACACCTTGTCGGTCGTCTAAAAATAGCAAAAAACCGCCATGTTTTCTTCCCATAGTGCAATGTGAACCACGAGTAAACTTTTTACTCACGCATGCTGTAAGTATAGGCACGGACTGAAAATTGCTGGAAAAAGTTATTTCAAAGGATTTTTGACTTGGTACATCTAGACTTCTTTCACTCTGGAACAGTTCAGTGATATTTCAGGTCCCTGCCAACTTCGGGCACTGTCAAACTTAATGTGCAAGCTTTGCATGCTCCACAGATGGTAGAGGGCTACATTTCGAGGCTATATTAAAATAGGTCTAATATTAAAGGTCAATTCATTGATTGCTGGTCGTCAAAGATTTAGCATGCCAATAAGAGTTACAGTCCAAAGTTTTTCATGTTGTGACCAAAATTGAATAACCAGTATGCTTTATAGTATAATAATAAATATTATTACATGACTGAGTGTGTTACTATTTCTCCATTGAACTATTCGCCGTCACGTGGCTGTCACTAATATTCCATATTGACATCAAAGTGGGTCCATAAATGGGATATTGTCATTGGATTGGCCGTCAGTTTACACTTTGGCAGACAGCAGGTACGAGATAGTCGGGAGGAAAGCAAATGCCAGCTTTAAGCTTAAATGCCTTGGTGAATATTGTTTTCTCAGGTCCACAAAACCGCATATTGACATTATCAAAAGATTGTAATTGTATAGTATTTTTGATATATAAAAAAGATTTTTGGTATAAAAAATAGTGTTTTTGATATCAAAAATAGAATTTGTGATAAAACACTAACAAAAGAAAAACAAACAAAACGGCTTGCCACACAAGACATTGGCAGTTTTGAGGTCACCTACATGTACACCCTGCAGAACGGCCAGTTGTGTATGGATATCGAAACGGACAACTGAAATCAATCGATATTAGAATTCCTGTTCACGGTACACCCAAGAACCAGCTCACGCTGTGTACCTACTTTCCTCATTCCCAGAACCTAAAGGAGGTGGGTCCACTGATCCACTTGAAGTCATCATATATGTCAACAGAATACATGTAGGTCTCATGATCAGTCAAACTTGAAATCAAAGTTCCCATATTCACAGGTCTGTCTCATAATCCCCACTGGATCAACGAGTCCAAATAGGTCAAGTCAAACAGTCGAGCTGATGACATGATTGAATTATAATAAGATGATCTGATCTTCTTCTTGCCTTATTACTTCTCTTCTACATGCAATATGAATTCATATTTCCACAGGCAGTTGAGTTTGTGTCTGGTTGTATATCACAAGGACATTTTGACAGCCTGAAGGGACTCGTCTCACATGAGGTTAGTACCATCGGAGAGTCATATTGTGTATGTACATGTAATACTTGGAACTCCAGGTCGCATCATGTGATTGAATTATAAGAATTGGGATTTACCATTCGGACTTGTCATTGTTGTTGTTGTTGCAAAGCTGCTTCTCCAGCATGAGGCTCATGTATGCATAAGTTCATTTAACCTGTCCGCAAATGAGTGTGTGTGTGTTGGGGGGGGGGGGTGATGTGTACCTGACAACCATGTAATATCATTTATGTATCGTTTCTATACAGGCCATACAGGAGATAGAGACTAACTTTGCCAACCTGAATAATGATCAAAAACAGAGCCTGGCTGTCGTCACCACGGATCTGTTCATCAGATTTGTGTATGAAATAGCCATGGTCATTGATGATGATACCAGTGAGTATGTGTGCCTATTGAAAAATTTCTCCCCCTCCCCCCATCTCCCCACCTCTCAAATTTACATTTGGTCAATGCCCTCGAGGAGGACTGCTTTGTATTACTGTTTCAGGGATCAAAATTAACACCAGTCTTTGAGAGGTTCCTTTTGCATGATACATGTAGAAAAAATGATTTACCTGTCTCAAGTGACGGGTAGTCAATTTTTTTTATTTTTTTTTTTATTTCTATTTTTTTTATATGGTTAATTCATTTATAAGCGAAAATCATTGAAACTGCTATGGGGTAAATTAATGCATTATTAATAAGAAACAAATTAGACTAATTAGGCCTTCATATTGTTGAAATGTTATGGTAGTGTGACTAACATCACAGGACCTACAAAGTGGGGTAGGCATTAGGACTGTGGCGCGCACTGAACTCTGGGAAATCCCTCCCTCCCCCCAATGTTGAAATCCTGCCTTTCTTAAGACGGGCACAGCCCAAGTCAGAATCACCAGTGATTTTTCCAGACAGTTTGCAAATGAGAGCTTACTTCGTAGGAATATATAGTTATTCACCATTACAAAGCACAAAAGCAACATTTATTTCATAAAAGAAGCACGTTAAGGTTACTGTTGAGAAGAGACAGGTAGAAATCATTTACCTGTCAGGTGAGACAGGTTATTTTTTCAAACATTTTTAGTTCCTGCTGTTTACATATCGTTCACATTGATTTCAATCGATTCATAACATGGGTAGTCATATAAAAATTGCTTTGTCCATCAGTCTGTCCATGGTCAAACTACTCAAATCAAGTTGTATTGTGATAATGAGAAAACTAACCCTAAAAATTAACCACATCACACAGCAATTGCCAAGGCAGGGGTCGAAATATTCAAAATAATTTACCTGTCACACGAGACAGGTGACCAAAAAGTTTACCTGTCACCTTTAAGAATTACCTGAACATGCAATCATTGAAATTGTCATATACATGTAACTCGAGATTAATGACAAAGTTAGATGTTGCAAGACACTAATAAATTAATAACACCTTGTTTACTTGCACTTATTAGCAGGTGTTTTGAATGAATTTTGTTGAAGATATATTTTGAGCACCAAAACAAAATTATTGGCTACCTGTCAATAGGGACAGGTACTTTATTTCTCCACCTGTCTCTTTCAAAAATTACCTGTCAGAGACAGGTAGACAGGTGTAAATTTCGACCCCTGCAAGGTGCATGCTGAAGAAAAAAAGTCAGTCCACCTGAGCTATTTTTAACATGACCAGTATTGAAGGTGGGTTTATATTTCAATGCCACCAAATATTAATTATTTATTTTTAAAATTATTTGCGAGGGATGGAAAACACATATTAACCATTTCCAGTATGGCAATTCCTCTAATAATTCAATCATAGGATTATTATTATTATTAATTTATTTAATTTATTATTATTATTAATTTTCCATCATAAAATTTGGAGATAACCAATTTATTAGAACAGAAATTTGGCAAAATCATGCATATAGTATTTCTTTGTTACTTCATGATTTATTTTAAATTCATTAGAAGTTAGAACCACTGATTCAGGTAATTAGCTATTTATATTTAGGCTGATGTTGTCCATTTATGGGAAATATAACTTGTTCCTGTAAAACCTACAGCCAAATCAAACTCGAGCATATTTGGTCAGTTTCACATGATGTATTAACAAATTCATCCACAGCTGATACATGATCTGACAATTCAGGTGAGATTCAACAAAAAATGACATATTCCAGCATAATTATGATGTAATGTATATGGGCCATTTTCATGAAAATGTACAAATAATGGTAAAGACATTTTTTTTACATTTTGTTAAATTTACATTTTACAGCTAGAGATTTGCTGGAAATGCCATCTGGATGATTAAACATTTTATAGTTTTTCTCTATTGTAAAATGACTATTTTGGCAAAGATAACTGCTTTAAAAGATTAAATTTTCAAGTCTGAAAATGAATTTGTATTACCGTTACTGTTGTAAATGCAGTTTAAAAGTTAATAATTTTTAAACAGCACAGTATTTAATAAAATGAATCTCTCTGTTGGATACCATTACGTAAAACATATCAGAATGTAAAGTCCTGTTCATTTCACAAATCTTGATATGTGAAAAATATTACAAAAAGATTGCATTTATTCAACTGTCTTTACCATTACCAGGAAAGTGTTTTGGAGAAATTTAGCACAAGAAATGTCATATAGAGGGCAACACTGTCATTGTTAAATGTAACAGGGTGTGGGCAGCCATTTTCCGTCCAGCCTTGTGGCAACAGAGCACACGTTTTTTACAAATTTGAAAAGTTATTTATGATATTTATTTGGTTATTTACCAAACAAAGCACAAGGAATCTGGCTTTTCTAGCCATTTTCAGGTGATAAGTACAGTGACTCTAGCTTGGCTGACATGGCTGATAGGAAAACAGTCTTTGTGGCCTACAAGGACTTGAATAATTCCATTTGAAAGGCAAACTGCACAAATTGAATTTTAGATTTGTCTTTACCATCTACTTGTATATTTTCATGAAAGTGGCCCATATATAGGCCTATCTGTCAGTACCGGAATGTCTATTCGCTCACCATTCAGTTCAGTAAGTTAATTATGCACTAATTAGTATTAGTTGCATGGAAGCCCTCAGCGAGCCTTAATATCTGCTATGAGTGGTATATTTCCTAATTTCCTCAATGATGATGGCTCCACCCTTTCAGTTTCAGTTAGTTTATTTTTTTCAATTCTAGCAAATGGTTCAGGATGTGTATACATTAATTCAAAATTGCCGGTACTTTATTTGAATACTGAACTGGACAGGTTTGCTGTGTTACGATGGTATATATAGGCTTTTTAACACCACCAGCGGAAGAAATATGTCAATATATAAAGGACCAGGGTAACCCTTCCCTCCCTCCATTCAACCGAGAGACATGTGCAATGTATTCCACCCAAAGGTAATAATGGGTATTAAATAGCGTCACAATAACTGAAGGAAGTTTGAATGAAATCGAGCTAATATTTATTTAATAACGACCAATATCATGGCGGATCATTTCTGAAAACCAGTCCTTCAATTTTGCACCATTTTGTTAAAGGTGTAGTCTCACATATTCCTCAACAGTTTTGAAAATAATTATTTGATCCTTGTCATATTATATATTCTCATCGGATATACGCTACCAATTATTGCAATTATACTAAATTGGACAATTTTGAAATTGTTTTTTTTTTTATTTAGGCGCAAGGTACCAGTTTCTCTGTTTCAGCCAACCAGATCGCAGAGTGGGTAGTTAGTAATATGTGGACTAAATATGAAGAGAACACCTAATTGCTTGATATTGACTGAAGTGGACTGGTGAAATGGCAAACCACGGCAGATGTATTTGCACTAGTTAAACTGCATTCATAATTAATCATATGCAATTCATTGAATTTCCACATGAATTTGAAAATGACCTCTATTATTTCAAAATCACACCAGGTCAAGCTGTCGAAGTGGAGGGAATGTGACTTCTGAGCGATATAGAACAAAATCGGCATGCACTATTCCACATTTTTTTGTGGTTTTTTTTTTCTGTGTCCTGAGCTTCAATGGTCGTTTATGGGAAATATAAGTCTGGTTCCTGACCTTCCGGATGGAAAACACTGGTCACAATGAAGGGAAGTTACTTGTGCTCAAGGGGAGATAATCAGTAACATTGTGCCTCACTGTACTGATCAAGGATATCTTCCTTTTAACCTCTACTGGTCAGCTTGCCTAGAACATTTGTAGTGAAACCTCATTCTATAGTGCCTTATAGACCCTGGGAGATAATACAGGAAGTTCATTTATTTGCTTTACTTGTAATCTGATAACCCCCGGTGGTCACAATATCGCAATATATTTCTTTGTTATTATTCAAATCGCTTTTCGTCCGTTGTCCGTCGTCCGTCAGTCCGTCCATTAACAATTCTTGTTATCGCGATTTCTCAGGAACTACTGCATGGATCTTTCTCAAATTTGGTACACAGGTTCCCCTTGGGTTCTAGTTGTGCAAAGAAACCTTTTTTGGTCCGATTCGAAAATCCAATATGGCCGCCAGGCAGCCATCTTGGATTTCCCCATGATACCTTGTTATCGCGATTTCTCAGGAACTACTGCATGGATCTTTCTCAAATTTGGTACACAGGTTCCCCTTGGGGTCTAGTTGTGCAAGATACCTTTCTTGGTCCGATTATAGATTATATCTTGGTGTTTTTCAGTGTCCCTTTTCCGATCTTTTTCGCTCAGATTCGAAATTCTGTAAACAAAATTACAAATCAATCGTTTGTTCTTAGTAATAATGGACAAAAAGATCCTCTAGTCATTAGCTTACAATTATCGGACAATGGTGGGCGCCAAGATCCTTCAGGATCTCTCGTTTTCCTTTCATTGAACTATACAGCCATTTGGTGATTCGAATGGGTTAATGTTTACACAATATAAGCTTAACAACAAGATTGAATCGGGTCAAATTCAAAGGAATGTTCTGCCACACTCGTTGTCAGCCTCAATTTCTCTTACCATTCAACCGTAAGCGTGGTAGGTGGTTATATCACATAACCAACTCGAACGACCAATGAACATTCAATTTTCTTACAACTGAAATTCAAAATACTACAAACTATAGCATGACACACAGACATGCTTTATAAGGACTGCAAGGAAGTTTACTCATATTAGTGATTGGCTGCCCCGGGATTGGAGACACTGACACACAAGCCGATAATATGAAGCGACTAGACCGGAAGAGAATATGAAAGGGGAAGATGAAGTGCAATACTTCAGTTGTAGATATTTAGAACCTTGATAAACCAGAACCCTCTCAAATCTGACGCCATAATATATGATCCCAAGTATGGTTAGTTTACACTGGTTTCATTGTAGTTATTTATTTATGAAGTTTATATTCCCATAGATCAGCGATTTGTGGAGACAACAGTGGTATTTCACGGTTATCATGGATACATTGATGTTCAAAGTAAATTGCTGTCACAAGTCGTCGAGGAACACTCACAGGGCAAATCGTATATCTGCACTTATAGGTAAGCCATGGTCAGTCGGCAGGATTTATTTAGAGTTAATGACCGTCTAAAACTAAACATCGAAAAATTATTACACGATAATATTCACTAAGAAGGTCATTAACTCCATTCTAACATGCACAATGATAAATATTTCCTCATTTCATAAGCAGAATAGCAAATTTTCTGCAAACTTGTCCCGTTTTGATGCGAGAATTTCGTGACTGGTTTGCAGGCCACGCTCGCACGTGCTGTCCATTCACGAGCTGCAGCTGTGAACTCGCCCACTGCGCAGTGAATGAACCAATCGTCGCTCAGCTTTGTGGCACTGCGTCACAAGAATGAGACTTCACCACTTCGGCATGTGAATGAGACAGATCACAACAAACAAATGAAGATTATCGTGTGATAATCTCCGTATGTTTTGAGGTCTGGACCAATCAGAGCACGGCTATAACGTGGAGCATGTTAGAATAAGATATATAAATACAGTACTCAAATTTGGCTTTAGAATGAAAGGTAAATGCTTGAAACACAGAATTGCCTATTGGGTACAATAAAGTAATTCTTTTACTGTGAAGTTTATTAGCCCACCATCGTCCGATCGTCCGTCGTCCGTCCGTCCGTCGTCCGTCCGTCGTCCGTCCGTCCGTCCGTCCGTCCGTCTTCGTCCGTAAACAATTTTTGTTATCGCGATTTCTCAGGAACTACTGCATGGATCTTTCTCAAATTTGGTACACAGGTTCCCCTTGGGGTCTAGTTGTGCAAGATACCTTTTCTGGTCCGATTCGAAAATCCAGTATGGCCACCATGCAGCCATCTTGGATTTCCCCATGAAACTTTGTTATTGTCATTTCTCAGAAAGTACTGCATAGATCTTTCTCAAATTCGGTACACAGGTTCCCCTTAGGGTCTAGTTGTGCAAGACACCTTTTTCGGTCCGAATCGAAAATCCAATATGGCCACCAGGCGGCCATCTTGGATTTCCCCATGAAACTTTGTTATCGTGATTTCTCAGGAAGTACTGCATTGATCTTTGTCAAATTTGGTACACAGGTTGCCCTTGGGGTCCAGTTGTGCAAGATACCTTTCTGATCAGATTTCAAAATGCAATGTGTCCAACTGGTGGCCATCTTGGATTTCCCCATGAAACTTTGTTATTGCGATTTCTCAGTAACGACTGCATGGATCTTTGTCAAATTTGGTAGACATGCTCCCCTTGTGGTCTATTTGTGCAAGATACCTTTTTCTGTCCGTTTCGAAAATCCAATATGGCCTGGCCACCAGACGGCCATCTTGGATCTCCCCATGCAACTTTGTTATCATGATTTCTCAGGAAGTGCTGCATGGACCTTTCTCAAATTTGTTACGTAGGTTCACCTTGGGGTCTAGTTGTGCAAAATACCGTTTTCGGTCCGATTCGAAAATCCATTATGGCTACCAGGCGCCCATCTTGGATTTCCCCATGAAACTTTATTATCGTGATTTCTCAAGAAGTACTGCATGGATCTTCCTCAAATTTGGTACACAGGTTACCCTTGTGGTCCAGTGCAAGATACCTTTTTTGGTCCGATTCGGAAATCCAATATGGCCGCCAGGTGGCCATTTTGAATTTTCCCTTGAAACATTGTTATCGTGAATTCTCAGGAACTACTTCATGGATCTTTTTGAAATTTGGTACACAGGTCCCACATGGGGCCTAGTTGTGGAACATACCTTTTTTGGTCCGATTCGGGAATCCATTCCCGAGTTGTGACGTTGCATCGCACGAGTCGGCGGATCAAACGGTGGGACATATTCTATATAGTGACTATCAATACCTTCACCTTCCATATCAAGAGGTTCAAATAATTCTGAATTAAATGTATTTCTTCAAACTGCCCCACTGTTTCGTCTGCCGACGGGTCGGCTACATGAAGAGACGTCACTCTTGTGACACAACGTTCCAACTCGACAACTGTAGACTACTGCCTGTTTCGATCCAAGGGAGATAATCAGGATTCAGACACTTTCGAAGTTTCAACATTACTGTGCGGATCCCTTCAGTATTAAGTAGTGTACCATCTTACTATTTTCGAGTATGGTATCTTAAAAGAGATATCTCAAACTAGCCCAGTAAACAGAACAGAATTAGCATTCGTTCCTAATTATTAAATCTTAAGTAGGTTTCATAGCTCTTGCCAAAGGGTCAAAGAGATTTGTCTTCGCTTCCAGTACCCAATGATGACACATGCTACAAAACGAAGACGTAGGGTGCTCCGGACATTCAGACTAACTTTGCTCTTTTCTCTTGTACTATAAACACCGATATAACTATAAGTACAGTTTCTAGAACTCTTGAAACTCCTTAAACTTAGAAAGATGATATCTTGGTGTTTTCCAGTGTCCCTTTTTTCGATCTTTTTCGCTCAGATCCGAAATTCTGTAAACAAAATTACAAATCAGTCGTTTGTTCTTAGTAACAATGGACAAAAAGATCCTCTTGTCATTAGTTCACAATTATCGGACAATGGTGGGTGCCAAGATCCTTCAGGATCTCTCGTATATCAAAGTATGAATCTTCCCTTGCTGAGATTACAACATACAACAGTACAAGACTCACTTGGCTCAATCTGTTCAGAGAATGTCCTAGTTTAATAGTGGTCAATTTCATTGGGATGTAATCACTCAATTAATACTTTGTGGTTCATATTCGAAGACTCAAACTGAAGTGACCCTGTAGCGCAAGCTCTGTAAACTTCATCGGTGATTTGAGGAAATAGCACATTTTGTATTTTTTCCTTTCGAAAAGAAATACCAGCACTGCTCGACGTATTTGCAGTTAAACAAAAAACCATGTTCATCTGATCTCCTATCGCGATCTATGACATAACATGCCTTTCTGGTTTGACAGATACCCCATGCAGTATATTAAGGGAAATTTCTGGCAGAATGTCAGTGTAGTATTCAACTTGATATGTGAAGATGCATATGCTTTCATTCATGTTTTTCGCAGTGTATAGTTTTAGGACATCATGATATGAAAATTCATGGGAACATGTGATACGAACTTTTATGGCACATTTCTCTGTTCAACTTTATCTGATAGGCAAACGGTACGAGTGATGATCTTAGCATGATCCAAAATCTTGGCATTTCACATTGAAATTTTTTCACTATCGGTTACGCAGTATATCCCACAATACTTAGAATCTTCCTCAAATTTGTCATCAGCTAAAATTCCAACTGTCTGATGGAGAACACAAACTTTACTTGATTTTCAGCATTCGGTAATTCCCCTAATAATTCAATCACAGGAAGTTCACTTTTCAACTCTGTTATTCAAACACAGAGAAAAACTAACATTCCCATTCTTTTTTCAAATTGAAGAAAAGCCATACAATGACAAAATGTGACACTTTGTATCTGGTGCCATGAAGAATACTGCCAAATATAAGCCATTTATGCTGCACTTCTGGTGATCGAATTATTAGGGAAATTACCGTACCTACTCCTTGGATTTATTGTGGCATATTTGAATGAGCAATACTGGCAGTAAAGATATAAGCAAAGGAATAAAGTTTCCCTTGTTAAACTGATCATAATCCCTCAAGTATAGTTCCCATCAAAAGAAAGACCATTGCGAACAGTGTCTGAAAATATTGTAATTTTTCACGATTTTATTACACATACATGTAGTAAACTGCAAATAAGGCATGGTATTCTATGGTGGTCCGTTGCAATCATATCTAGGTTCAGTGACGTCACACTGCCTTAATACATATATTTCAAACTGTGTATGCACTTTCCAATGCTTCAAGCTTAAGATGTGTATACTTCGAGTTTCAACACTGTTCCAATGCAGGCCTCACCATTTGAAAAATGATGGAGAGCTAAAACAGTCCTCCCAAATTTTCCAAGGAGGGTGATTTGCTCCCCTAGAATTTAACTCTTTTAAATTACTTGTATACTGTATGTGAGTGAATAAATGTGTAATGGTACTTAGTATATAATACCAATTTAATTTACACTTTATAAAAAAATAAATAAATTCAAATTGCATTTCTATATTAAATAGAAAATGGAAAATTTACAAATTATAAAGCAATTATTCACAAGTTATATATATCAGTGACAAAGTAAAATACTTTGCAATGATAAAACAATATTTTTGTTGTAGTTTGTAAAGAATTAGCTGTTCATAAATATATTGGTACAGATTTGGTCAATAGATAGCCTACTAAATGATCATAATGAAGAGAAAGTGTGTCAAAAGCTTGTTAGTTGATACAAGAACTGTCCCTAAGTTGATTGGAATTCTTTTGTGAAAAAGGTAGAAAAGTAACGTAAGTTCCATGTGCTTTTTCATCCATGAAAAACGGGAATGTTGGTAGGATTTTATACTTTGTTTATTAACGTATACTTTGATTAAATAAAGGCAGGGAAAGACTGGGAAAATATTCTTGGGAAGTCTTGAGGTGAGGCAGGCACTATATCAGAAGCTTTTCCTAATGCAGCCCAACAACAGTGCTTGATGGTATAACAACAGCAACAACACAGACTGACGAGCCGAGGTGCATGAAAAGGACGCTTCTCAAATTAAAATTAGGAGCGTGATGGGGCGCGAGCGCCATTGCGCTCCTCAAAAGGCCAGGCCTGCCAATACACATGTTTCACCAAAATCGGGGAAAAGAAATGTAAGATTCAAATTGACTTGACACTTATGAGTTACCATCTCCCCGATTTTGGTGAAACATGCACATTGGAACAGGAAATCTGCATTGAAACTCAAAAGTGTACACACCTTAATCTTGAATCAGGCATTGGAAAGTGCATACACAGTTTGAAATATATGTATTAAGGCAGTGTTATGTCACTGCACCTAGAAATGATCGCAGCAGACCACCATAGAATATCATGCTTTATTTGCAGTTTACTCTGTGTAATAAAAATCGTAAAAAAATCACAATAAATATTTTCCCTCACTGTTTGCAATGGCCTTTCATTTGATGGAAACTTTACTTGAGGGTTTACGATCACTTTAATTTTTTTCTAAGATATTGTGTTGAGTGCAGATTTTTGACTGACCCCTAAAATCCCATTGTAATCTGTTATTTCTTAGATTCTCCCATTCATACATTCAACAACGATTTATTTAAACAATTACATGGTCAAAATATATGAGTTTTAGCTACATATATGCTCTTTTTTTTTCCATATATTACTTTAATATAAGACTTATTCATGCGGTTTTACCATCAACTTTTTTTGTATCTTAAAGGTAATGAAACCCCTCAACTTAAATTCTATGACATTTAATCTTTAGAGATATTACAATATATGCCAGGGCTCCCACTGACTCTATTTTTCCTATTTTCCCTATATTTTCTGCTGTCCCCTAGTTTTCCCTATATTTTCTGCTGTCCCCTAGTTTTCCCTATATTTTCTGCTGTCCCCTAGTTTTCCCTATATTTTCTCAAATTTGACCAATTTTGCCCTATTCTTATATTTTCAGGAATATTCATGCAGCTCTGACCTTGTATTTATTGTGATACAAAAACACAAATAGTTGGCTTATTCAAATCCTCCAAAATAACAACGTGACCGAGTTAGAAGTGTCCAAACTAAATTGTACTGTGTTTCTTCTTTACTACCTTGTCCCAGTGAGGAGTGCAGTGTTTTTTTGGATAAAAACACTGATCCTATGATATTGTAATTAACAAGTAATTATCCCTGTTGGTGAATGAAGTGCCGTGTTTTCTGGAATGTACGCTATATTTGCCCTATATTTTGGTCATTATATCTCTATATTTTGGTCATTATGTCCCTATATTTTTTTGGCTATGGGTCAGTGGGAGCCCTGTGCTGTCCTACCCTCTGTTGCAGACCATGTACATACGTTCATTAGCTATAGTCTGCAGCCAACAGTCGATTGCTCATTTGGCGGATCATGAAGGTTGTTGGAAGAGGATGAAGGCTTTAATATGGAGATGCTCTATGAGCTAAAATTACAGCTCCAAGTAATTAGCAATCACATTTTGCTGGACATGCAGGGGGCATGTTTTTGCATGCACCAGCTAACTCTCTAGTAATGGGGAGATTAGTGTCTGCATTTAGAAGTCAAAGATCTAACTTTTGCAGGGGGTATTATACCAGCAAAGGCACAGAGTTTGTTGTGCATTGTTTGCAGGATAATGATGCCCTGGATGTCTCTGAACTTTGCTCAACTCTTAAGTAATGTCAGGTTTTCACACAATGTGTAAAATCAAAACACCTTTTCATTGGTCTCCTTTGCATTCTCCACCTTCAGATTCATCCGGGAATTTAACAAGGACACGGAGAGTGACTGGACGATAAACAAACTGAATCATTACTATCCCTGATCTACGTGTCCAGTGGCGAAAGATACACATTGTAGGAGATACGCAATGGAGATGACATTCAGATTGGACCTATGACAGAAACACTATATTTGGTTGGATTTTCTCCCAATCTTATACACAAGCCAATGAAAATGCCGGATTTTAGTTCGAAAATTTGAATTGACCAGTGAAAATGCCAGATTTTATTTTTAAAACTTGAATTGACCAATCAGGTCTTTCGACTATCCCTTGTGATAGAGGAGTTTCTGTGAAAAGCCGTATGATTATGAGAGATACATGAGCTAGGATAGTTTTATTTGAGATGCCGTGAAATTTTGGAAATAAATTTCTTACACTCCCCGTTGATATTAGAGTTCAGATATTGTGATCACGATCTTCGTCTGTCTCTTAACTTTACTAGTCTCTTTGATATGTTCAGTTCCATATTATTGATTGGTACCGAAAGTAGTATAGTAAGCATATTTCGGGATCCATTGACCTTTGACCTCCGAGTGAATTTTGTGATGTCACCTCCGGTTCCTGTCACTTGACAGGAAGTGATCTTTGACCCCTGCGCAGGCTCACAATACTGAATAATAATAGTGTGCAGGGGTCAAAGGTCACTTCCAGTCACGCGACCGGAACCGGAAGTGACGTCACAAAGTACACTCAGGTTAAAGGTCAATGGACCTCGAAATGTGCTTTCAAAGGGTAAAGAGGCGTCTATGCGCCCTTTCAGCATCTGGCCATAAATATGAGGGTCAGCAGTGGGGTTAGTGGTGTCACAAAGGTCAATATGAGGTTAATTCTTCTTTCATTGGGGCCTAGAGGTGTCTACTTGCCCCTTAAGCGATGTCACGAAGTATGCACGGGACTGGAAGTGACCTTTGACCCCTGCGCATGCTCACAATACTGGATAATAATGGTGCACAGGGGTCAAAGCTCACTTTCGGTCACATGATCGGAACCGAAAGTAATGTCACAAAGTGCACTCAGAGGTCAAACATCCATGAACCTTGAAATACTCTTTCAAAGGGTCAAGAGGCGTCTATGCGCCCTTTCGGCACCTGGCCATAAATACGAGGGTCAGCAGTGGGGTTATTGACCTCACAAAGGTCAAAGGTCAATATGAGTTTAAATCCCCTTTCATTGAGGCATCTGCGTGCCTCTTAGTAAGCGATGTCACGAAGGTCATTTGCAAATTTGAAATGGTCAAGAGGTGTCTTTGTGGCCTTTCGAAACATGGGGCATTTGCGTAAACTGCTTAACTATTATATACAAAACAACCAAATCACATTGTTGTAGGAAAAAAAAGTTTTATTTTCGTAACAGAGATCACATCAAGTATACAACAGTGATTACCCCTACTATAACATCAACCACATAAATCCAGTGGAATATCTGCAGTGTAGGTTCACTTTACTTTTACTTTTATAGGGTATTCATCACTTTAAATATCCAGGCATGTACGCGGAATCTGTATCCATCTCCATCAACTGCCAGTCTGATGGGTCGAAGAACACACCCATAAAGTCGTACAGGAATTCCAGCATTCGCAACTTACAGGAATTCCAGCATCCGCAACTTAGCATATTGGTACACCATGCACCCGATTTGCAGCGGTAGGTTGTACGTGGTCTTTTTGGCAGATGTGACTTCATACGTGGTGTCGTCAATCATTTCCATGTGCTGGTACAGGGGTGAATTTAGGCATTTGGGGGCTTGTTTGGTGGTGCAAATCCAGATGTCGACGTGGCAGTCCTGGTTTGTTACGGTTTTAGCCACTGTTGCCAATCAACTTGATTGTTTCCATGATGTAGCTTTAGTGGGGTATTTGCGATAGGCAGTGGTCATGGTCGCCTCAAAGTCCTTGAAACAAGCCTCGGGTGTGAATTCCATCACTTGATAGATTTTGGTGACTTTGTGACCATGATGCAGGTACCAGCACAGTAAGGGTGTGCCCAGCAGAATCTTCTCGCCAAACATACTTCCGATTAACATATGGCGGGGTTGTGTGAGTACCTGATGTTCCTCGGCATATGTCCGCATGGTGGGTTCAGTGTTGTCTCGCTCAACCTTTGCTTTGCTTTTAGGTGGTCAGGGACGTGGCAATCACATTCTACGAACCCGTAGAGGTCGTCCGTCTAAACAGTACGTAGGATGTTGGACATGGTGATGATTGTCCAGTAATCCATCAGTTGGTCATCAGGGTGTGAAATAGCCCTTTGCCCGGTTGCCCAGGGCAACCTAAATTTCCTTTGGGCAGCCAAATTCTGTCCGCATTGCAGTGCAATTGGATGTGATGGTTGCCCGTGCTTGCCGATGAGCAACTAGAATTTGTCTATTTCATACCCTGGTCATGGGCGTGTAGGAAAGTGTACAACTCAGGCTGATGGCGTTGCATTTGGTGGAACTGACATTCCCATAGTTGTACGTAGGCATGGCCCAATCCCAGGATATAGTCGCGGTCGCGATCCACTTCCTGACGTAAGGCGACCGGGGTCCGTTCACGACATTCGTTATACTGCTCTCCTGTGAGCGAACACTCATGACCGTGCCAGTAGCGGCTGTGGAACTGGAACATGGTCAGTATTTTATTGATGATGGCGAATCCGTCTACGGGAAGGCGCCGATCTCCAATTTGTTTTTCAGTGTGGTTGGCTTGGTGATGGATGGTGACGCCTCGTTGGTGAGTTTCCCAGTCGAGCCATTGCTGTTCCAGATGTTTTGTACAAGGTTGAGCTTTGAACAGCTTTCCCCCAGGGAACCACTGGGTAGAATGACCAGCCAGCATGGGTTTAGCCAAACACGCTAGGTAGGGAGCGTTGGCGTCGAATCCAATTATTTTGTGACATAGTTTTCCTCCTCGAATGTGGGACAGGTCTTTCTTATGATACCGATGAAATATAATTAACAGACAAACATATCTGTGTCTTCCTCTTCGATGGGGGTAAACAAGGTTGGTAAATCCTGGAACAGAAACCACAGGGGCAGACCCGGAGTGCTCACACATTCTTTACACATGTCGACACTCATACCTCGGTAGAAAGCGGCCATTTTATCAGTAGCTTCCAAGAAAGGGGTGTCATCCAGATTGTTTTAATAGACGAGGAAATCTCGGATCGTTTGCATTTTCCTCACAGACCCACACTTATAGGTATAGAGTAGAGGGTGTCGGATAACGTTTCTCCTTTGAGATCGCTGTAGACGACCTCTTGGGGTGGACGGTAATTCCGGACATCTAAAATGCGGAGTAAAATCGTGGACTGGGCGACGTGGTTGTTCGTCTTCTTAATGACGTATTTGATGTTTCCAGATTTGGCTAGGTAGGGCTACAAGAATTCTTTGATCAAATTCAGACCGTACCTCCCGGAATTGAACCCATGGACGGTTAATTGGTTCAAATGTTCCAGGAAACGTAGTTTGTTTCTGGGCGCATGGTTGTGTACCTCATTCTGGGTTTCATCCTCGGTGTCGTTCTCTTAGGTCGACGATGGAATACGCGCATCAAGTTGCCACTAAGACATCACGGTAGATCGTGGAGGCGAGATGTTCCGCACTGGCTTGAATGACCGTTTCCAGATAGTCCATCATTCGGGCAATTAGCTCATGTGGGTTACCGGTAGAGACGAAATGAAACAGACCGGGGCCGTCTCATACCCGGGCACGTTGGCGTGGATGATATATCGCACTCGGAATGTGACGCTGTGGGTGGACTCCATGGATTCTTCCATTCGGCAAGGAATAGACCATGGGTCCGTTTCTCGGCCTTCAATTGTCGTAGAATCTTCAACCCAAATCACTTATATGTATATATTTTCTGAAAGAGCATGATTAAACTATTATTTTAAGACGCAGCCCTGCTATGTTAAAGAACAATGAATCTCAAACATTCCTCTCCAAGCTTTTTCCTAGAAAATCCATTAAAATGTCGAAAATGGTTCAAAATCGTCTCAATTTCTTTCCCACGTTCCCTGGTCCAGTATCAACTTAGAACAGCATACAAAAGTGGGGAACGACCTGCCCGTTTTCTGTCAGATTTTCTCTCCGTAAGTGAGTCATGATTTTTAGGCACACGCAAGCGGCATAACTGAGGCAGGACAAAATTTACTTCATGACCCCGCTCACCGTGTAGACGAAATCAACCAACGACCTGTACGTGCTCGTTTGCAAATTTACATTTGGAGTCTACAATAATATCATGCTGAACACACTGGTTCTCCTCTGATCACCGAAGTTAGGCAGCGTCGAGCTCGATCAGTACTTGGATCGGTGACCGCTTGGGAATACCGGATGCCGTAGGTAAGAATTGCTACCTGGCGAAATTACGCCCAGGTGAGACGTCCCTTCCTTCTACGGTCATCGGTGGATTCCAACCTATTTGTTGACGAGAGACGACAATCAGAAATAGTAGACAGGTGGAGATTTCAGGAATTCTAACACCCTGCGGCACTTTTTAGTACAAGTAAACTAATAATGTACCTAACACAATTCGGGTATGCTGAATTCGAAAATCGCTGTTACCAAAATATCTTTTGTCATTAAGGACCCAAAATGGCGTATCAAAGATGGCCGCTCAAAACACGATTTTCTGACATACAGCCATTTGTGACGCTTATGCATATTCTGATTCATTTAATTTCTGATTCTATTAGAGCAGAAGAACAAACATATAAAAACAAAATACTGAAATTACCAAAACTGAAGGATGGGTATGGGGTGGAACTGACGTCATTCTGCGCATGCGCAGTAAAAAGAGCATTGGAATGGACTTTTGGGGGTAGAGATGAACCGTCCGTGGTCCTAATAGGCCGTGTAGGGTGTCAAATTGAAGCTCTCGTGGTGTAGACTACGAATTGAGGAATGCCCACGGCATCTGTGACGTCATTGGTGACGTCATCAATACATGTGGTAGCGAAAGCGGCCATTTTAGGGGTGCGTAGGGGTGTGTTTGAGGGACTGCGAGACCATTCTTGGTCCGAACGGGATGTGTGGGGTATCGTAGTGAAGCTTTCGTGGGACAGTGTCCGACTGGTCTGGCGTGTCGTGGAAGTAAGAGATTTGACGCCCATGCGCAGACAGTCCGAGCTTCAAACACCCAACTGCCCCATCCCTGATCTCTGATCTCCCGACTGCCCCATCCTCGAGCTTCGAGCTCCAAACACCCAACTGCCCCATCCCCGAGCCCCGAGCTCCAAGCTCCCAACTGTTCCATCCCCGAGCTCCGAGCTCTTGCATATAAACATGAAATACATCTGTGAAAGCTTCATTATACGCCGGTTGTCCATGGAGACGAGAGCCATGGTTTACGCATGTCACTTGCGTTCGAAGTCATTTTCTACGCCATTTAATCTACGTAGACATTTGCTTTCCATACATAATAAATAATCTTATAGAGCAAATCCATCTCACGGAACGGAGTCTTGACAACGAGCAAATTGAAAATACGCGCGAAGAACGATCAACACCTACGTCATACACGAGACCATTAGAGCATCCCTATACGATGACGGTGAACGGTCCTACGCGATGTGGAAAGACGTCCTGAGTGATGAAATTCTTAGAAGGGCCCCTCGGCTATACTCGTATAATTTGTTGCTATTGCCAGTGGCAGTCTGCCTACGAAACTACAAGATTACAGAATGTGAGCTTCGTCCCAGGGATTCCTCACGATATCGATCAAGCGTATTTCTTCGACCCCGAGCAGACCAACGTGCATGACGTGGTAGTGTTAGATGATCTTATGACTGCGGCCAAGGACAGTTCACACGTTGTCGACTCGTTTATCAAAGGATCCCATCATCGCAGTCTGTCCGTCATCTATTTGACACAGAATCTCTTTCCTCAAGGGAAGGCGTCTAGAGATATTGCCTTGAACTGCCAATACGTTGTGTTGTTCACCAATCCCATCGATAGAGCACAATCCGTATGTTTGGTAGTCGAGTTTATGCTCAGAACATCAACCATTTCGTGCGGGCGTTTCAAGGCGCGACAAGTCGTCCGTATGGTTTAATACCTGTTCGTAGACTGAAAAGCTCATACCCCCGAAGATTGCCGGTTGACGACCCACCTGTTACCCGGCGAGGGGTCACCACAACGTCATATATCCCTAAACCATCCACCGAGTCCACAGCTGGCAGCACCCGTCCAGCAGCAGCAACCCACACCCATACAGCGGATCTCCCCTTCATACCATCAGTCCTGGAATACACCCAACCGTGAAGGACCATCGCAAACCCGTACAACGGAATGAACACAATGTGAACTCAAGGCTATGGAAGCATTTGTTTAAAGAAAGTATGGTCGCCGAGATGAGCAAGACGTTGGGGGCAACAGAAAACAAGTCTCACCACAAAGGGTATTCGAAAGAGGAAGCCGCAATTTTAGCCCATGACACATTGGCACTCAGACTATGACGGACTTTACGTCAGCAGTATGCCGACCTAGTGACTCATATAAAATTGCAGGGCAAGGACGCGGTCCATATGGAAATCGAAAGAACAGCGTCGATGTTGAAAACCTCGGACATGAACTGGAAAGCGGCGTATGTCATAGCAATAGCACAAAGAAACATTGTTTGAACGCGTTATTGAAAGGCGTTAAGGCGTAAAGACGGGCGTTGACGAACGCATTTCGATGAATTAGTGTCAATTCCATGAAAATCAGAGCTTCTGAGCTATTTCACCAGGGCGTTGAAGCGTTAAGCTGGGCGTGGGCGAGCGTTACTATCTATAAAAGCAGATGTATTACCGAAACACGCACAGTCGACGTTCAACTCTCAACATGGCTTATACTTGCTCTGAGTGCGAAAAGCACGTTCACCAGACGTTACGATGTGACGCGACACGAGAAGAATATATACATGGGATTGAAGCCTACGAGGAGTCCTTGGAGGCGGATGCCGATACAGAGACTGCTGAGAGTCCACCGACTGATACAGAAACAGACTGCTGAGAGACTACTGATACGGAGAGTTTGATCTCAGATAGTCAGCCTACATCCCAGGGCAGTGAGGAAGAACCTGGAATCGTTTTAATATCCATGACACGGTAATTGAAGATGCCGGACAGGATAACTTTCAACACGCGTACATCCAAATACTCCCCTGTCTCAGGAAAACAGCCATGGCAATCTATGAACGATATACCCTGCTCCCACTTGAAATGAAAGGCGATATTTCAATTATTTTGACAATGGTGTTACCACACAAGCGTTAAATCTGTTCATGTTACGCTGAAGGTGTTCTGGGACTTAACGAGGAAAGGTTGGGCGCTCTCCTAATTATTTTTATTAATTATTTGTCTTAACTCTTGAGCTAGGGGGCTGAAACCTACCACACTATACCCTTGGGTCAAGCTCTACCAGAAAATGTAAAAAAATTCAAGTTGGCCGCTTCGATGACGTCACAGTGATGTCATTTAAAAAAGGGCATTTTTGGTTGATTTTTCGGTCAGATTTTTTGAATTTTTTATTTATGCAAATTCTCTGCAAAAAAACTGCATGATAAATTAGTAATTAGTAATGTGATGTGAAATAGAATAGTTTTTGTCCACTTTTCATCGCGGAAAATCTGAAATTTTGAAGAAATATGACAAAAAATCACTTTCCTGGTACCCCACGTGGTCGCCATCTTGAATTTACCCATGATTCTCTGCTCGGGGGTCATGCAAATAGGCTCAATAGGCTCAGGTGTGAATCAATTATTACATTTTGTTTATTTTGACGCCAGGTTTTAATGAATAATTTTCGGAAAGTTAACGTGGAAAGATATTCTGATAACAAGCAGATTCGGATTCAGCACCCTTGAAATATGCTAAAACAACTTGTTACCAGCTTGTACTAAAAAATGCCTCGGGGAACATTTTCTAGAGGCTTTTTCTGTATTTTCCACCGGTCTATAAGGCGTAACGACGGGCGTTGACGGGCGTCACCGCATTTCGATGAATTAGTGTCATTTCCATGAAAATCAGAGCTTTAGGTGCTAATTCACCAGGGCGTTGAAGCGTTAAGCTAGGCGTGGGCGGGCGTTACTGTCCATAAAAGCAAGCGTATTCCAAAAAACGTGCAATCTTCCCGACCCAGTACGCCCACTACTCGTTCATCTCGACCCCAAAACTTCCATTCGCATGCCCCATGCAAACAACTATTTCAGGACATGCTGCCTGAACAATACCCTGGTCTGCCCGGCCAGGATTAGAACATACGCATTAGGGCGAACATGACCGATCATTAAACTTTCTCAAAGGACGGCTTTTGATTGGATGAGAGCAGCCGAGAATACATGTAACGGGCAAGAGTAAATATGACAGATGCAGCGCCGAATGGCGGTTTCTGATTGGACAAGAGCCTACTTGTATTGTAAACATACCCAACGCGGCTCCTTCAGCGTGGGTATGATGTACGGCAGGGGATAATAAACTATATGAATACTTGTTGATGTTCTCTCTCTGGTCTATATATAACCCTCTAGACCTGGTTGATAGGGGTTTCCCTATTTTAGGGGTAAAGTCCGTGTTCCCCTTTTTTTATTTTCGGGACAAATCCTAAATTTACCTACACGACGTCACCAGTGACGTCACAGATGACATGGACAACCCTCAAATCGTGGTATACAGCTCGAGAGCTTCACTTTGACACCCCACACGACGCATTCGGACCAAGGATGGTCCATCTCTACTTCAAATACCTTCCTTCACTTCCCCAAATGCCCACTTTCGCTACTACTCCTACTGATCACGTCACCGATGACGTCACAGATGCTGTGGACATCCCTCAAATCGTGGTCTCCACCCCGAAGGTTAAAAGATGACGCCCCACAAGACGCATTCGGACCATCTCTACACCAAATACCTTCCTTCACTGCCCCAAAATGCACACTTTCGCTACTACTCCTACTGATGACGTCACCAATGACGTCACAGAAGACGTGAACATCTTTTAAATCGTGGTCTGCACCTCGAGAACTACAAGATGACACCCCCACACGACGCATTCGGACCAAGGATGGTCCATCTCTGCACCAAATACCTTCCTTCACTGCCCCAAAATGCCCACTTTCGCTAATACTCGTACTGATGACGTCACCGATGACGTAACAGATGCTGTGGATATCCCTCAAACCGTGGTCTGTACCACGGGAACTATAAGATGACACCTCCCACGACACATTCGGGCCAATAGTGGTCCATCTCTGCCCCAAACACCTTCCTTGACACCCCAAAATGCCCACTTTCGCTATTACTCCTATTGATGACGTCACCAATGACGTCACAGATGACGTGAACATCCCTCAAATCGTGGTCTGCACCCCAAGAATTACAAGATGACACACCTCACGACGCATTCGGACCGAGGATGGTCCATCTCTACCCCAAACACGCCCCCACACACCCCCAAAATGCCTGCTTTCTATATTACGGCGAGACTGCGTATGCGCAGAATATTAAAAATGGACGATACATTAGCCCAGTCGGATGTTCCTCCACGAGAGCTTCAAAATAAGACCTCATCCGACACCCTCGGACCACTAGGGGTTCACCTAGACCGAAAAACGTCCACCCAGTGCTATTTACCCACTACGCATGCGCACAGTGACTTTTTCAAAACAATTCACCGCTTAGCTTCGGGACCCCGCCCATCGTGTTCTACGTGAAGAGGCGTGAAAAACAAGATCGCACAACCCATATCGCAATGAACATGTGTGAATTGCCCAGTATGGACCTATCCACTGAGCCAGTAGTATAGGTATATGGGGCTGTGTAGACCTCCGCAAACTTTTCGAAAAATTTCACCGCTTAGCTTCGAAACCCTTCCCATCGTGGTTTTCCACAAAAAAAAATTTCACAAGAAAAAAATGACCATCCCTATACCCAATACAGGCATTCCCCATATTCTGGATTAGGTGTGAAGCCCGTGTTCCGCTTTTTATATTTTCGGGACAAATCTCAAGTTTACCTACATCCATTATCCCATCCTGCCTCTAGAGGGCAGCACTATCGATGCCGTGATGGCGGAAGGGCATACCCACAGCAAGCGGAGCCGCCATTTTGTTTCATTGTGCAAACTGGACAATAAACGCTCGCCCCTGGGGTCGCACGGATACTAGACTGGTCATAATAATATGGTACAACACATATAGATTCCCCCCCCCCAGGCCAGGATACGTCCCAAAAAGCCCAGGTCAGATAGGGTTAAAGAAAATATATTGTATAATCAGCACAGATGCTACATATTTTCAAACTTGCCTCACCCCAAACAAGATATATTGCAGACCCTTTGATTGCGGGTTTGTGCAACTCCTCTGACAATAACCGAGATTATTCTATCGTTCTTCCTGGTTAAATAACGCGCATACGCTGGTATATAAGGATTTTTAAGACCGTCACAAATGCATTTTCATTTGTGGTCTGTGCAACTCCACTCAGACAATAAAAGGTTATTCTATCGTTCTTCCTGGTTAAACAATGCGCAATGGCTGGTGAATAAGGATGTTTAAGGCAGTCCCAAGTACATCTTGTTTGCTGGTAGTCCGGTGGCTTGGGGTCACGATCGTGACCGACTGCAATAAAGCACCATATTTTGCATAGAGGCTCATCTGAACATAAGGAATGATCTCAGAAGGGGTGCCCATTTCTACAGGAGGTGGAAGGCCCCTAATTTGCATAAATCCAATATGGCCGCCATAATATATACAGTAGCCTCCTGTTGGCGACTATTTGACAACTTGAATCGCTTTTTTTTACACCAAATTGCTTTTCTACAAGCATGAAATGACACAAAAAGAAAATAATAACGATAATTGGAAACTTTATTACCTGATGAATAGCCAATATGGCCGCCAGAGCGTCACTAATAATGGTATTATTGCCATACACATGTATGAGTGTTTGTATATATGATAATATATATCATATATATTTATAAAGGCTTCATCGAGAGGTTTCTGCACGTGTAGCTCTGCTATAATTGACTCGATCAAGCACGCATGAAGGTTATTGGCTATTTTTTTCTTTTCTACGAATATCTAATATACCACCAGCGCTCCATCCTTAATGCTGATTATCGGTACATAAAACCAAATCTGTTTCGAAGGATTAAACTTCAGGTTATCGTACATGCCACGGTTGTCAAATGTTGCCAATTGGATTCTTTC
Organism: Hanleya hanleyi; assembly: GCA_036873755.1. Lineage (NCBI taxonomy): Eukaryota > Metazoa > Mollusca > Polyplacophora > Lepidopleurida > Hanleyidae > Hanleya > Hanleya hanleyi. Next base: position 69,110 of record JAVTVY010037480.1, read on the forward strand.
CTGCTCTTTACATGTAAATTAGCATGTGTAAATCCAGCGGCAAAGGGGGTTACCCTTTCAACACCGGTAAACCCAATCAGGCTAAAAACGGTGCTAAGTAACTGCGCTGAGGTAGATTTACTTATTTCATGTGTCACAAACGGTTTCGATATTGGGCACTTGGGAAACTATGCTTTTACCGCGTAATCATTCATCTGCTATGCAAAACCCTGATATCGCAGAAGCTAATTTAGACAAAGAGTTGTCGAAATGTCGAGATGCGGGTCCCTTCTCAACTCCACCTTTTGACAATATGGTTTGCTCTCCATTAGGGGTAGTCCCCCAAAAGGAACTAATACTTTTAGGGGCCCTCGGTGGCCAAGTGGTCTAAGGCGCATCGCTGGTGATCGCTAGCCTCACATCGCTTAACCGGCACGGGTTCGAGCCCCGCTGGTGCATGTGTGAAAGTTTACCAGTTATTTGCCGACGTGCCGGCGGTGGCTCTCTCCAGGTATTTAAACTGGTTGTCACCATATGAGTGAAGTAACCTTGAGTGTGACATTAAACCAAATCCCCTTTGATACTTTAGGGTAATACACGATTTATCTTACCCTGGAAAACCTGCCTTGTTTATTAACGGTGCGATTCCACAGGATCTTTATGTTGAATACGAGCCATTAGATATCGCGATTGCTCTAGTTCCAAAACATGGCCCATAAAGCTTGATGGCAAAAATCAATTTAGAGGACGCCTTTCGCATCATACCTATCTCGACGGGATACTCTACATTCTGTAAAATATTTGATAGCGTAAGTCGTTCTCTGCAATCGATTATAACTACAAAATTCAGCATATCAGGCATGACCCACATACTGGCCGACTTCATGCTCGTCGGTCCAAATGACGCTAGCCCTGTTCTATAGCTCTTGACACTTGGCATTCCAATCAAACATGCTAAGACCTACTACCCATCAACTACCATGGTTACGCATGGGATTCAGCTGGACTCCAGAACTATGCAAGCATTATTTCCAGACAAAGTTCATAAATGGAAAGGCATGCTGGGTAAATTCTCCCGCTGCAAATAGGTAACACTTTGGTCAAACAAAATAATATGTGTGTTTACTGTTACCCGACCCTACCTATCAAAAATGTGCTGATCCTCCGTCTTTTTGCGACTTGGGCAAAAAAAAAAAATGACCGAAATCCGGCGACCCAGTCAATTTCCATGGCCGAGTCCTTATTTTTCAGGTGTAAATTTTTGAACACCCATCGAACGCTGAAAGACCTCCGCTGTGATAGGTCGATCACTCGATTCAGCCAACACGGAGTTAGCATCCATGTGGTGAAGATTTGTTGATTTGTAGATATTTTTCCGGTTTAATTGATGATGATAACATGAACATTTGATGGAATACTCGACCACAATTTACACTGACCTACATATACAGGAAAAAATTTGAGCAATTTTTTTTGCGATGTGCCTACCAACCCTAAAAAAATGTCATAAAATTTTGGAGTAAATAAAAGAAAAAAGCCTATCTACCTACCCTATGTTAAAAATGCATGTAACAGTAAACACACATATTATTTTATTTGGCCTTCTGGGACTGCAGTTTCGCAATAGCTCGCTCAATTTTTCCTGTAAAGTCGTGGTGCCCGGCAGAGCATTTCTCCACTGCCTGGTAGATTTCAACAAAAGGTGCATCACATACTCACCATCATATTCGCTTGATTAAAGCTAGAGCCCATATTAATACATGGCTTGTATTCCTGGAGTCTTTCAACGGAAAATTACTGTTCTTTCTCCAAATTGGGTATCCTCTGATGTGATCTAACCAGATCAAACTGTTTTCCGACGCTGATGGTACCTTGGGATTGGTGGATGTTTTTGGGTCCTCGTGGATAGCCCAAGAATGGCCAATATATCTTGCCCACTAACGTATCACGGCCAAGAAGTTCTTCCTCCCCTTCGTGCTTGCCGTGGAAATTTGGGGCCACAAACTGTCTTTTATTGCTGATGAAATTAGTGCGTCCGACATAACATTTGTTCATATCAAAACATATTTCGGAACAATCTAACCTTATTTCTGACAAGCTCTCGCGTTTACAACTTCAGGAAGCGCTGCCTTTAGCCCCTTGGCTCATCCGCTCGTCGCGCCCAATACCCGGTCTTTTTCTGACTCTTTGAAGCAGACAGCTAGAGTTCTTCTGACAGCGTCCCTTGCTGAATCTTCGTTGAAAGTATACAAGCGCTCAATGACAAGTATATGAGGATTTCTTCAATAACACTGGTCAGTGCAGTGTACTACTAAGATACTGGTACAGTTGGTTCCCTTCATAGCATTCTTGCATTTCCACAGGCATGCACCATCCAAAGCTTATACATTCGTATCGGCTATCAGCTACGTGCGCGATGTGGCTGCAGTAAACGGCCCTGTTCAATTCTTCCTTGCCATAATGCCTCTTAAGGGCATGTCAAAATTACACGGTCAGCGGGTTTCCAGGCTGTCCATAAGTAAGGTTGTCCTTCGTAAGATATTTGATGCTATACCCAACATTATATCCATGTTATTCTTTTACGTGCAATGTTCTTGGTAACATGTCATGCATTCTTACGCGTCAGTGAATTGACAGTTCGTCCAGAACAAGACAGTAATATCAATGTTCTTTAATAAAGCGATGTATCTTTCTCTGATCAGTCTGGCCCATTACAAGGCATGAACATTATTATCCGCAGCTTCAAACCCAACATATCCGATAAACCAGTTCATATCTTTATATCATCATAATGTTATTGTCCAGTTCGATCAATCCGTGCCAATTTTCGCTTACATATTTCATATCCGAAGACGGGTCTCCTGTTCCAATTTCCAGAAGGCGTGCCCGTTACAGCTGCCTATTTCTCAGCTCGTGTAAAAAAACGAAATCACTTTAATCGTCATTGACACTCTTTAATTGGCCATAGTTTTCGCATTGGCGCCGCCATTTCATCTTCAACAACAGAAATCCCGAATAACATTAAAAAATGGGTGGCTGCTATATTACAGTGACACATTTCAATTGATAGCTATGCATTGTTCAGTCATGAGCTGCCCAGTATGGTAGCCCCAACGAATGTATTGCATAAATAAGGATCTGGTCCAACTTGACCCAGTTTGGCAACGGTCAGTCAGGGGCTGCCGTGCCATCTGAGTAAGTTTTATCCGATTGTTTTCCAATATTTACTGTATACTTTACACGAATAAAAAATAAAAAATAACTCAAAATTTCGAATCGAAAATTTGTCAGAAAATTGATCATTTTTCTGGTTCTGACGTAGCTGTGACGTCATTATGACGGCCATCTTGGATTATTTTGCAATTCTCGATGGATCTTTGCCAGCACTATTAGTGCGGAAACTCCGGCCCTAGAGGATAGCGAACATATGATGTTTTAAAAATGTTGGGGGTAAAACTTGTCATTTATAGGCCCAAAATGACCCCGGGCCCCTAATTGGTCACATATTGCCTCCTGGGCCTTGAAATCGGGGGCACCCCTTCTGATATTGTTCTCGGTGTCTGACGACACGTGTGCCAAATTTGGTGCTTTATTCCACTCTGTCACGATAAAGTGAAAATCTGGACTTAAGCCACCGGATTATTGTCTGTGCAACTCATCTGACAATAACACGGATTATTCTATCGTTCTTCCTGGTTAAACAACGCGCATGCGCTGGTATATATTGATGTTTAAGTCAGTCGCAAGTACATTTTCATTTGTGGTCTGTGCAACTCCACTCAGACAATACCAGATTCTTCTATCGTTCTACCTGGTTAAACAACGTGCATGTGCTGGTATATAAGATATTTAACTGCTAATCTATTTTAATTAGATGATATTATAAAGCTGCTAAATATTGAATATATTGTCTTTTCTCTGACGCCAACTACATATTTAACTGCGAATCTCTTCTAATTAGAAGATATTTTTAAGGTGCTAAATATTTAATATATTGTCCTTTCTTCGATACTGTGTTACAGATATTTTTGTCGGACTGCCTCTCCCGAAAGAAAATATATTGTATAATTAGCACAAATGCTAAATATTGAATATTTCTTCTAAATTGCAGCCATGATAAATATTGAATATTTCTTCTAAATCGCAGCTCCAAATTGTCGGACTGCCTCTCCTTAAAGACGAGGGATCTTGGCGCCCACCATTGTCCGATAATTGTAAGCTAATGACTAGAGGATCTTTTTGTCCATTGTTACTAAGAACAGACGATTGATTTGTAATTTGGTTTACAGAATTTCGAATCTGAGCGAAAAGGATCAGAAAAGGCCACTGAAAAACACCAAGATATAATCTAAGTTTCAGGAGTTTCAAGTTTCTAGAAACTGTACTTATGTCGGTTGTTATAATACAAGAGAAATGAGCAAAGTTAGTCTGAAAGTGAATGTACATGTACGGAGGATTCTTCGCCTTTGTTTCGTAGTATTTTTTTTATTTATTTTTGTGCACGTGTCATCATTGGGTACTGGAAGCGAAGACCAATCTCTTTGACACTTTGGCATGAGCTATGAAACATACTTAAGATTTTAAAATTAAGAACGAATGCTAATTCTGTTCTGTTTATATGCAGTAGTCTACAGTTGTCGAGTTTTGACGTTGAGTCACAAGAGTCACGTCCCTTCATGTAACCGACCCGCCGGCAGACGAAAGGGTGGAGCAGTTCACTTGCTACTGCATGGACTAAAGAAAGCTGATTTAAAATTTGAAGAAATACATTTTAATTCCGAATTATTTGAACTCCTTGCTATGGAAGGTGAAGGTATGGATATTCTCTATAGTCAATATATAGAATATGCTCCACCGTTTGATCCGCCGACTCTTGTGATGTAACGTCACAACTCGAGAATACCGAATTCATTTGAAGCGTAACTTGGATTTTCGAATCGGACCAAAAAAGGTATCTTGCACTACTAGGCCCCATGTGGGACCTGTGTACCAAATTTCAGAAAGATCAATGAAATATTTCCTGAGAATTCACGGTAACAATGTTTCAAGGGGAAATTCAAGATGGCCGCCTTCTGGCCATATTGGATTTTGGATTCGGACCCAAAAAGGTATCTTGCACAACTAGACCATAAGGGGAACCTTTGTACCAAATTTGAGAAAGATCCATGAAGTACTTCCTGAGAAATCACGATAACAAATTTGCATGGGAAAATCCAAGATGGCCGCCTGTTGGCCATATTGAATTTTCGAATCGGACCAGAAAAGGTATCTTGCACAACTAGACGACAAGGTGAACCTGTGTACCAAATTTAACAAAGATCCATGCAATCGCAATAACAAAGTTTCATGAGGAAATCCAAGATGGCCGCCTGATGGATATATTGGATTTTGGAATCGGTCCAGAAAAGGTATCTTGCACAATTGAACCTGTGTATCAAATCTGAGAAAGATCCAGGCAGTACTTCCTGAGAAATCATGATAAAAAAATTTCATGGGGAAGTCTAAGATGGCTGCCTGGTGACCATATTGGATTTTCGATTCGGACCGAAAAAGGCATCTTGCATATCGATTGCGTACCTGTGTACCAAAATTGAGAAAGATCCATGCAGTAGTTCCTGAGAAATGACAATAAAGTTTCATGGGGAAATCCAAGATGGCTGCCTGGTGGCCATATTGGATTTTCGAATCGGACCACAAAAGGTATCTTGCACAACTAGACCCCAAGGGGAACCCGTGTACCAAATTTGAGAAAGACCCATGCAGTAGTTCCTGAGAAATCGCGATAACAGGGTTTCATGGGGAAATCCAAGATGGCTGCCTGGTGGCCATATTGGATTTTCGAATCGACCAAAAAGGGTTTCTTGCACAACTAGACCCCAAGGGGAACCTGTGTACCAAATTTGAGAAAGATCCATGCAGTAGTTCCTGAGAAATCGCGATAACAAGGTTTCATGGGGAAATCCAAGATGGCTGCCTGGTGGCCATATTGGATTTTCGAATCAGACCAAAAAAGGTATCTGCACAACTAGGCCCCGAGGGGAACCTGTGTACCAAATTTGAGAAAGATCCATGCAGTAGTTCCTGAGAAACAAGGTTTCATGGGGAAATCCAAGATGGCTGCCTGGTGGCCATATTGGATTTTCGAATCGGACCAAAAAAGGTTTCCTGCACAACTAGACCCCAAGGGGAACCTGTGTACCAAATTTGAGAAAGATCCATGCAGTAGTTCCTGAGAAATCGCGATAACAAGGTTTCATGGGGAAATCCAAGATGGCTGCCTGGTGGCCATATTGGATTTTGAATCGGACCAGAAAAGGTATCTTGCACAACTAGACCCCAAGGGGAACCTGTGTACCAAATTTGAGAAAGATCCATGCAGTAGTTCCTGAGAAATCGCGATAACAAGGTTTCATGGGGAATCCAAGATGGCTGCCTGGCGGCCATATTGGATTTTCGAATCGGACCAAAAAGGTTTCTTGCACAACTAGACCCCAAGGGGAACCTGTGTACCAAATTTGAGAAAGATCCATGCAGTAGTTCCTGAGAAATCGCGATAACAAGAATTGTTTACGGACGGACGGACTGACGCCCCGACTGACTGACGGACGGACTGACGGACGACGGACGACGGACGAAAAGTGATTTGAACAGCCCACCATCTGGTGATGGTGGGCTAAAAATATATTGTATGATTAGCACAAATGCTACATATTTTCAAACTTGCCTCGCCCCAAACAAGATATATTGCAGGCCCTTTGATTGCTGGTTCGTGCAACTCCTCTGACAATAACAGGGATTATTCTATCGTTCCTCTTTATTAAACAACGCGCATGCGCTGGTATATAAGGATTTTTAAGACAGTCACAAATACATTTTCATTTGTGGTCTGTGTAACTCCACTCAGACAATAACAGATCATCTATTGCTCATCGTGGTTAAACAATGCGCATGGGCTGGTGAATAAGGATGTTTAAGGCAGTCGCAAGTACACCTTGATTGTTGGTCTGTGCAACTCCTTTTCTAACACGCCAACTGCATATTTAACTGCGAATCTCTTCTAATTGGATGATATTATTAACCCTATCTGGCCTGGGATTTTGGGACCTGTCCAGGCCTGTGGGGGGAGGGGGGAGGAGCCGAAATGCCCCCCCCCCCCTAATTATTTTTCTTATCCCTTGAGCTAGGGGGCTGAAACTTACCACACTATACCCATGGGTCAAGCTCTACCAGAAAATGGAAAAAAATCCAAGATGGCCACTTTGATAACGTCACAGTGGTGTCATTTTCAAAAACGGCATTTTTTGGTCGATTTTGGGTCGGATTTCCCGATTTTTTTATTTATGCAATTTCTCCGCAAAAGCTGCATGATAGATTAGTAAATATTAATGTGATGTGAAATAAAATAGTTTTTGACCACTTTTCATCGCGGAAAAGCAGAAATTTTGAAGTAATGTGACAAAAACATCACTTTTCTGGTACCCCACGTGGACGCCATCTTGAATTTACCCATGATCCTCTGCTCAGGGGGTTATGCAAATGGGCTCAAAATGACCCCAGTATGATAAACTATAAAGTCCCGGACTTTCAGCACTCCATTTTTTATCGTTCCGGAGCGCTATAAATATTCAATATATTGTCTGTTCTCAGACATCACCTACACATCTTAATTGCTAAATATTCAATATATTGTTCTTTGTCCGACACGGTATTACAGATGTATTAATGTGAATGTCTTCTAATTAGAGTAGGTTATAAAGTGCTAAATATTGAATATTTTGTCTTTTCTCCGAGAAGGCTCTTGTGGATATTTAACTGCGAATTTCTTCTATTTAGTATAGATTATAAAAGTGCTAAATATTGAATACAATATCTCTTCGCAGACGCCAGGTAGATATTTAACTACGAATCTATTCTAACTAGATGATATTATAAAGCTGCTAAGTATTGAATATATTGTCTTTTCTCGGAGGCCAACGACGTATTTAAGCGCGAATCTTTTCTAATTTTATGATACTATAAAGGTGCTAAATATTGAATATATTGTCTTTCGTCGGGACGCCAGCTAGATATTTAACTGCGAATATTATCTAATTAGATTCATTAAGGTGCTAAATATTCAATGTATTGTCTGTTCTCAGAAGTCGCCTACATATATAAACGCGAATCTATTCTAATTAGATGATATTATAAAGGTGCTAAATATTGAATATATTGTCCTTTCTCCGACACGGCATTACAGATATTTTAATGCGAATCTCTTATGATTAGAGTAGATTATAAAAGTGCTAAATATTGAATATATTGTCTTTTCTCCGAAAAGGCTCTTGTGGATATTTTAACTGCGAATCTCTTCTATTTAGTATAGATTATAAAAGTGCTAAATATTGAATATATTGTCTTTTCCCAGATGTCAACTATATATGTAAGTGCGAACCTGTCCTAATTAGATGATATTATAAAGATGCTAAATATTGAGTAGTTTGTCTTTCTCGGACGCCAGCTAGATATTTAACTGCGAATCTCTTCTAATTAGATCATATTATTAAAGTGATCGTAAACCCTCAAGTAAAGTTTCCATCAAATGAAAGACCATTGCAAACAGTGTCCGAAATATTTATTGTAATTTTGTACGATTTTATTACACAGAGTAAACTGCAAATACAGCATGGTATTCTCTGTTGGTCTGTTTGGGTCCAGTGACGTCACACTGCCTTAATACATATATTTCAAACTGTGTATGCACTTTCCAATACTTGATTCAAGCTTAAGGTGTGTATACTTTGAGTTTCAACAGACTCACTGTTCCAATGTGATTTTACCAAAATCGGGAAAATTAAATGCAAGATTCAAATTGACTTGACATTTATGAGTTACCATCTCCCCGAGTTTGGTGAAACATGCACACTGAAACAGTGAGTCTGTGTTGAAACTCAAAGTATACAACCTTAAGCTTGAATCGAGCATTGGAAAGTGCATACAAAGTTTGAAATATATGTATTAAGGCAGAGTGACGTCACTGGACCTAAATGTGAATGCAACAGACCACCATAGAATACCATGCTTTATTTGCAGTTTACTATGTGTAATAAAATCGTAAAAAAATACAATAAATGTTTTCGAACACTGTTTCCAATGGTCTTTCATTTGATGGAAACTTTGCTGGAGGGTTTACGATCACTTTAAAGTGCTAAATATTCAATGTATTGTCTGTTCTCAGGCTTCAGCTACATATTTAAGTGCAAATCTATTATAATTAGATGATATTACAAAGGTGCTAAATATTGAATATATTGTCTTTCGTCGGGACGCCAGCTAGATATTTAACTGCGAATATTATCTAATTAGATTCATTAAGGTGCTAAATATTCAATGTATTGTCTGTTCTCAGAAGTCGCCTACATATATAAACGCGAATCTATTCTAATTAGATGATATTATAAAGGTGCTAAATATTGAATATATTGTCCTTTCTCCGACACGGCATTACAGATATTTTAATGCGAATCTCTTATGATTAGAGTAGATTATAAAAGTGCTAAATATTGAATATATTGTCTTTTCTCCGAAAAGGCTCTTGTGGATATTTTAACTGCGAATCTCTTCTATTTAGTATAGATTATAAAAGTGCTAAATATTGAATATATTGTCTTTTCCCAGATGTCAACTATATATGTAAGTGCGAACCTGTCCTAATTAGATGATATTATAAAGATGCTAAATATTGAGTAGTTTGTCTTTCTCGGACGCCAGCTAGATATTTAACTGCGAATCTCTTCTAATTAGATCATATTATTAAAGTGATCGTAAACCCTCAAGTAAAGTTTCCATCAAATGAAAGACCATTGCAAACAGTGTCCGAAATATTTATTGTAATTTTGTACGATTTTATTACACAGAGTAAACTGCAAATACAGCATGGTATTCTCTGTTGGTCTGTTTGGGTCCAGTGACGTCACACTGCCTTAATACATATATTTCAAACTGTGTATGCACTTTCCAATACTTGATTCAAGCTTAAGGTGTGTATACTTTGAGTTTCAACAGACTCACTGTTCCAATGTGATTTTACCAAAATCGGGAAAATTAAATGCAAGATTCAAATTGACTTGACATTTATGAGTTACCATCTCCCCGAGTTTGGTGAAACATGCACACTGAAACAGTGAGTCTGTGTTGAAACTCAAAGTATACAACCTTAAGCTTGAATCGAGCATTGGAAAGTGCATACAAAGTTTGAAATATATGTATTAAGGCAGAGTGACGTCACTGGACCTAAATGTGAATGCAACAGACCACCATAGAATACCATGCTTTATTTGCAGTTTACTATGTGTAATAAAATCGTAAAAAAATACAATAAATGTTTTCGAACACTGTTTCCAATGGTCTTTCATTTGATGGAAACTTTGCTGGAGGGTTTACGATCACTTTAAAGTGCTAAATATTCAATGTATTGTCTGTTCTCAGGCTTCAGCTACATATTTAAGTGCAAATCTATTATAATTAGATGATATTACAAAGGTGCTAAATATTGAATATATTGTCCTTTCTCCGACACGGTGTTACAGATATTTTAATGCGAATATCTTCTAATTAGGCTAGATTATAAAAGTGTTAAATATTGAATAAATTGTCTTCTCTCCGAAAAGGCTCTTGTGGATATTTAACTGCGAATCTCTTCTAATTAGTATGGATTATGTAAGTGCTAAATATTGAATATAATATCTCTTCTCAGACGCCAGCTACAATTTAAGTGCGAATCTTTTGAAATTAGATGATATTATAAAGGTGCTAAATATTGAATATATTGTCTTTCTCGGATATTTAACTGGGAATCTCTTCTAATTAGACGATATTATCAAAGTGCTAAATATTCAATATATTGTCTGTTCTCAGCCGCCAGTTACATATTTAAGTGCGAATCTATTCTAATTAGATAAAATTATAAAGGTGTTAAATATTCAATATATTTTCCTTTCTCCGACACTGTGTTACAAATATTTTAATGCGAATCTCTTCTAATTAATATAGTACGGTACATTATAAAAGTGCATGGAGTTACGAACATAACGAACTATGTGCTTTCCGAGGAAGCAGTTGGCCTCCGTGGTACTTAGGTTAATTCATGTTGGTGCGTCTTCGCCGCATGACGGACGTTGCACAATCTGTGAAAGAAAGTTTTGATTTATCGAGAAAGTTGTTTATACCGCGTGAATACGAGTTCAATAGAAGAAACCACAAACCTCAGGACTAAAATCTTCGATCGATAAACTTAAGATTAGTTCCAGAGAGACGAAAAATCTGTTGAATCACGTCGAGGGTAGTGTGAAAGACATAACAGGTGGAGCGAATTGTAGGTCGCCAAACCTGGCCACCTTTGAGGGTTCCCCTGGTCGCGGCTCGACTTTAGAAGCTGCCACCTCGGGTGTACCCTTTCTACAGAATGTCAGCCCATCTCCCATTGATGCGCAAAGAGAGTTTAACTCGATAAAAGATGGCTACAAGCATATCAGGCTCGCAGACGACCACATACTGAACGAATCTCGCACCGGAATAAAACGTGAAGATCAACCGGTGCTGAACGTGGTTTCGAAGTGTGCGCGCTACATTGAAACCGGCCTCAGAATCCTACAGCAGACTGACGAGGGCGATACAGGTAATCTCAGTGAACTTTATATATGTTAACTTGCAAACATACGCAATTTACAAGATGAATATACAGCCCTGCTTGTATCCGGCACCACAAACCCGGCCATTGGTAAAATATACCTGCACTGAGCAGGAATACTTCCCCATTTACCCCTCAGGCTGTGGGCTTCCTACAGAGCGCAGCCAGCATAGCAGCAGCTGGTCAATTACAGGCCCCACAACGCCAGAATTATTCCTACCAGTACCATCAACAGTCATATCGTGGCCAGTACAATTCCTGGAGAGGTAATCCAGGGGGCGTTTTCGCCCACCGTTTCAGTATCAAGGTAACAACTACAGATACCGATACTCTTCCAATCAGGCATATGGTTCTCAGCTCCAGCAGGATACCTACACAGGATTCAACAGGAATGTGCCCTTTTCCAGAATAGATTCACACGAATCTAGCAATTAAACCAGTATAAATTACCAAGAACTGTTATCTGGTCGGTTTTATTTTTCATCGGACAATCAGTCTCATGTTGTTTACATGAATATCAGTTTACCTGTACTCAGGTAATTCCTTTTCATATATACTAGATGGTACATTCCGCCATAGCACATTAACATATACTTCTCCAAGACTGTATTTGGCCTAATATTGTTTATGCCGAGAGTAGTACGGTAATATGTGTTTGTTTTATTTTTTATTTCTTAACTGTGTATTGATATGTATTATGTGCTGTGTAAGCAAGTTTCAGGATGCAAGTTTATCAAATCCAAACTGTGTTAAGGCCTAGAATGACATTGGTACTCCAGATACTACTAAGCAGTGGTTTAGTGGAAGGCGTCAAAATACCTTTTGAGTCAGAACCCTCTCCTTTCCAGCTTAGTAATCACAAAATATCGCCAAATCAACACAATTTTATATGTTCAGAAATTAAGGAATTACTTGATAGTGGGGCCATAGAGCGTTGTTCGTATCAACCCATTTGTGTGTCTCCGATTGGCTCTGTACCTAAGCCTAACAACAAACAGAGACTGATAACAGACTTGAGACATTTGAACAGTTTCTGTAGGGCTTCTCATGTTCAATATGAGGATATTAAAACTGTGGCTGAGTTAATTAAACCTCAAGACAGACTTGTTAGTGTGGATCTGAAAAATGGTTTTCAACACGTTTTGGTGCATCCGAGATTATTTGGGGTTTGAATGGCAAGTCCAGTATTATAAATGGAGAGTTCTTCCATTCGGGCTGGCTAGTAGTCCTTATTTCTTTGGCAAAATTATTAAACCCATTGTAACATTTCTGAGATTCAACTACTTGCGCGTGTGCTGCTATGTTGATGATTTTGTTTCCTTATGAGTTCTGAAGAAAACATTGAACAAGACAAAATCTGGAGAAACTGGATTGGTTCATAAACTGGCAGAAATTTTCATTAACTGCGGAAAGAAACAAAGTTTTTCTAGGATTTGATGTGTGCACGAGTTCAGACTATCCTTCTGTCAGTGTACCCAGGTCACGTTGCAGGAAACTTAAGAAGGATATATCTAGAGCCTTGCAGGCTCCATGTGTTACTGCCAGAGTTTTGCCTAGAATAGCTGGTCAATGTGTGTTCATGATTAGGGCTGTGCCACCTGGAAAACTTATGCTGCGGAGCGTGCATCGTTTACTCCGTCAAAGAATTTCATTGAATGACGTGTTACACCTTGACCAGGCAGAAGGTGAGATTTAACCTGGTGGCAGGACTCACTAGACAACTGGAATGGACATGTGTTGACCACGAGGTCACCAGATATTCAAGTTGTGTGCGACGCGAGTTCAACTGGTTTTGGGGCAGTATGTGGCGAGTTAAAAGCGTCCGGCTTTTGGACATTGGCAGTACAAAACATGCCCCAGAACGCACGCGAGATGATGGCAGTGCTTATGGCCCTCCACACATTTGGGCTCCAAATACGGGGCAAATCGGTTCAAGTTTTGACAGACAACGTTTCAGCAATGTGTTATATCAATAGACGGTACCAGCGAGACTCTAGCGAAGATAGAACTTCGAGCAGCGTTCCTGGCTGGATGTTGCAATGTGGAAGCAGACTGGTTAAGTCGGATATCCGACAAACACAAGTGGAATTTAAATCCGAGGATTTTCCAATATCTCGACAAACTTTGGGGTGGATCGATTTGCCAGCCTAGGAAATGCTCAAATAGACAGATACAACAGTCGATTCATGGATCCACTAACGTCCGGAGTGGACGCTTTGTCACAAAGCGATTGGGACTTGGAGAACAATTATATAAATCCTCCATTTCGGCTACACTGGTACGGTAATAAACAAACTGTGTCAGTCAAAGGCAGTTGGCACCCTAATTGCGCCAACCTGGAGGAGCCAACCATGGTTCCAAAAGATGACAAAGCTTCTAATAAGCTTCCCAATACGCATCACCAAAAGCCGGTGGTCGATCCTAAAGGGGGTGGGTCTGCCCGAGTCCATGCGCAATCCGCGTTGGAGACTTTATGCTTGGAGGATTTGTGGAGGACGAAGTTAGTGGCATCAGGCTGGACTGATAGAGCGGCCAACCAGTTTCCCCTGTTTCTAACCCCGTCCACACTGGTGCTCTATAACAGAGAAATCCGAAAATTTCGTGACTTTTGTTTGACGAATGGATTGGATTTCCCATTTTCTTCGAGTGCCGCCGTGGTGGACTTTTTGTGTTCTATAGCGCATACATCTGATAGGTCCAGATCTCAACTCAAGTGTACACTAGCAGCCTCATCGCATTTGTTCACTGCCGTGGACCATGACAATATATGTGAATATGTTAATGTACGTTTGATGGCTCAGGCCTTAATAAAATACGGAACTTCAGTAACAAGGGAACGTTCGAGAGGGATGCCAACTGAGCCTTTCAGGCAACTTATCAAGTCTTGGTCGGAAAACAGCTGTTTAGATTTTAAACATCTACGCCTTAACCCTACCTGGCTCAGGGGAATGCCCCCCACCAAACTTTCTGCGTATCTCCGGAACGACGAAAAATGAAGAGCTGAAACTCCTTGACTTTATAGTTTATAATATTGGGGTCATTTTGAGCCTATTTGCATAAGCCCCCGAGCAGAGGATCATGGGTTAATTCAAAATGGCGGCCACGCGGGGTACCAGAAAAATGAAGTTTTTGTCATATTTCTTTAACATTTCTGCTTTTCCACGATGAAAAGTGGGCTAAAACTATTTTATTTCACATCACATTAATTTTTACTAATTTATCATGCAGTTTTTGCGGAGAAATTACATAAATAAAAAATTCGAAAAATCCCACCGAAAAATCGACCGAAAATGACCGGTGGATAAAAGTCCGGTTTTGCTACCTTTGAAACCCCCGTGTACAGCAACAAACTGTGGCAGCGGTGCTAAGTGAAGCCATCAAACTAGCTGAACTAGCCGTCTGACGAATTCAAACCGAAGGATTTTCGCTCAAGCTACGGTGCAGGTACAGAATGGCTTCGATCCCGATTTCGTCATGAAATTAGGTAGATGGAAAACACGGTCTGTGTTTTTCGACCACTATGTGCATGCAAGTACTCCGGCTGATTTCACCGACAAATTATTCAACTGAATGGTCAGGGTTTATAGGACTGAGCGTGTTCTGTACACTGTAAGAATTGGCTACATGTTTAACGTCTCAAAATGAAACATGATTTTGTCCCAACTTTTGGGACATGTGAGTACGTACATATTTCATTTTGAAACGGCTTCATGTTTCTATTTGAAACACGTGTCATCCTCATATGTGTTAATGGTGTATCAATATTATACATGTCGTTGTTAAACATGTGTCCGTTTGAAACATGTGACATCCTGCACATTGAAAGATGTGCTGTATGTACATGTCTCAATCTGAAACATGGTACAGCCGACTACATGTTTCAAAATGAAACGTCTAATCCCAAACATGACTTTGTCCCAACTTTTGGGACATTTCGCAACCGAAACGGGTCCGAACATGTCTCAAATTTGGAAGTGTTTCAAAATAGTCTATCTCCCATTACATGTTTCATCAGATCGCCAGATCGCCTGTGAAAGAAACAGAAATACACGAAACATTTATTAAATTCAACATGCACCAGACTCAGTTTTTATTCTCTTATCTTCGATTGCAATCAAACTCAGGTATTAACCAACAATAACCATAGGCTACAGGCAGGAACATAATATATATAACAGACAAGCTTGTTCCTCAGGTTAACAATGAATATGAGAATTCCAGACAGATACATGTTCGGTACATCATAATTCCTGATGTGAACCCATTAATCATAGCGTGCAGATTGTTCATGACAATAATGTGCTCAAGTTTTGGGGAACTAGATCATTGATTCACACCAAATGGGAAACCAAAATGATAATTTACTTAAGTTGCCAAGTCGGTCTGTTGACATGACGCAGCCTAATCCAGCACACAGGAAGCAGTTCTCAACAGGGGGTACTATAATTCTTACATACAGATATCGACCATTCTTGCTGATTTAGACACATGAATGTCTGTAACTTGAAAATGATTTCTGATTATCTGCTCGCGGTAAATACAGTCGTGGAAATTCCATTCCGTTTCGGGGAATGGAATACGGATCGCAGATGATTATTAGAATCACAGAGTCCTGGACTCGTCTCGAGTTCTTGCAACAGTGATCACAGTCAGGGAGGAAGGAGGAACATTGTTTCACACACCAACAATATTCAATATTTTCATACAGATGAAAAATAATATTCCCTTTCTCTCCTCCTGGTTTCATCTTCGCATATCCAAGTCGAACACTACATGTGTTGCCTTGGCTGAACATAACACAATATCTCAACAGAATACGAGTTTGGTGATGTCATATCTCTATAAATATTCCGTGATCCATATTAGGAGGAGTGCAATGTATGACCTCTTTAAAATTCAAATTTGATCAATTATAAATTAACGTCAATACAACCACCACTTGCCATATTTGGAAATCACACAGGCTGACATCTAAGAAAATCCTCGCTGCACTGTGTTGGTAAGCTCCTATCTTGATTGGCTATTTGACATCACGTTCGTTTCCCAGTTTGAACAGTTTACTCTATTCATTAGGTTAAGGTATATGTGATGTATTGGACTGTAAAGATATCACCCCTCAATGCATGGAACTTTGGGGATGTCCCCCGATGTCTTCTGTATGAATATTCATGAGAGGCATGCGCGAGATCGAGGCTTGCCATGCCGGCACTGGAGCAGGAGCTCAAATAAATGATGCAGTCCAAGTCTGGTGTTTTGTCATCCATCCTGTTGAGCGGACATAACAAATTGGCGACGAGAGGACTACGAACCGCCTATCAGCAAACTGTCGTGTTTGTGATGAACAATGTCTGCCAGTAATCGACTGGAAATTAACACAAACTGACGCACATCAACTTGACTCCACCGGCGCCATTTTCGCTTGTCACGACGTCATGTACATGGGGGAAAATACATGTGACACGGGAAATCGTGAGTAGGAAGGACAAAAAAGTCGGCTTTTATGACTTTGCCTCGTGCAGAATACGCACTGTAATTTAAATAAAGTTACAGGGAAACAATCAAACCACGAGTGAAAAGTTATTTCAGATAATTGGCAACATTGACCGCTTGCCATTGCAGACTGGCTTGAGTGGCTAAAAATAGACTCGCCCAGGTTCATCGACATTGTGATATCGGACTATGCCTATGATAGGATGTATGGTGTGAATTGAAATATATGTACTGGTTTGCCATCCAGCATTAAATACACCTTGTTGGCCATTACGGGGATTGTCAACGGACAATTCATAGAACAAGTTTTCCAGACAACTGAACTAGAGGAAAATCGTATGGTGTTTTATTCTCGGTCACCCAGCTGATATTTCACCGCCACGCCAAGTGTCAACGACGAGAACGCCAACACTACAAGCCAGCCGGAGAATCTTCACGACTCGCCCAGGAGAGTACAGTTTCCCTGCCAGCCATCAGCAATTTCAGGAGATCACAGATAGGACATTGATTCAAAGGACCAAATTGACAACTGTAAACGTGCCAGAACTGTGCTATTTCATAGCAATAACAATTGAAATATCTTCCAATTACACACGAAGAACACCAACAACAGATTACAGTTATCAAATAAGCACTTTTTATGAATTAATTCAGATATTCTGTTACCATATTTGATAAATCTGATTCAAAGCAGGACATTGTTTGTACCATCAGTAGTATAGAAGGTGCATGTGGCACAATTCTGTTATGGTGACTTTGGGAAAAACGCTTGTTGGAATTATCTCGCATACTACCATATTGATTACATCCATTTCAAATTAGAGTGTTTTTGGTAACATCAGTAGTATAGGAAGGGCATTTTGCACAGTATTGTCACTGGAATTGTGAAAAGCTGTTGTTCAATTTATCTCGCATACTATAGAATATTGAGGTATCTGCCTTGATAATCATCAGATCATGGGTGACCCCCCTCCCCCTCCTGTCCTACAAATGGCTCCTATTGGATCAGTACCTAATTTTGACCCAAGCCAGGGTTCTTTTGAAGAGTGGACTGAAATTTTAGAAGCATGGTTTGAATCAAATAACATAGCCGAAGGAGCGAAGAAACGTGCCATTTTTCTCACCAGCTTGGGTAGCAAGGGATATCATACCCTTCGCGCTATTTTGCAACCTGAGAAGCCGACTGACAAATCTTTTACCGAGTGTGTTAATGTTTTGCAACAACACTATTCGCCGAAGCCGAGTGAAATTGTTCTTCGGTATCGGTTTTATACAAGGTCTCAGAAACCTGGTGAGACCATCCCCAAATTTGTTGCTGAACTCAGACGGTTAAGTGACAGTTGCAACTTTGCAGAGCTAAATCAAATGCTTAGAGATAGACTTGTAGTGGGTTGCAATGAAGCTGCAATTCAGCGCAAGCTGCTTAGTGAAACCAGCCTGACTTTTGACAGAGCTCTCCAAGTCGCATCAGCCATGGAGATGGCGAATAAAAATGTTGAAGACATAAAACAAATTAGTCTACCTGAAACCAATACCGATAAGGTTAACAAATTTCAGACTTCTGCAAAGTTCAAGGCAAACCCAAATAAGAGTAAAGTGCCTCAATTTCAGGTTAAGTCATCAACCAAAGAATTCCGCAAATGTTGGCGCTGTGGTGGAAAGCATTTCTCCGACTCCTGCGGATTCAGGGGCGAAAAATGTTACAAATGTAGTCAAATCGGTCACACTAAGAGCCAGTGTGCAAAGGTCAAACAGTTCCGGAAGTCTAAGACAGACTTCAAGGGGCAGAGAACCCATCGTCTAGGGGCAGGTGACGAATCAAATTCTGATGATGGTCAGTCATACTCAGATGACGATTATGCCGAGTTATTGCGCCTGGATAGCCCAGTTTTAAATAAGCTTGAAAAGTCTCAGCCGTACGAGGTCACACTGCAAATCAATGGCACAAATGTCACGATGGAGCTGGACACAGGCAGCCCATGGTCTATAGTTTCCTCAGAAACTTACAATAGTCTTGGTGCTCATGTCGACTTGAAACCTTGTAGGGCATCATTGAAAACCTACACAGGATCCAAGGTGCAAATTGTGGGTGAAGCCACTGTTCAGGTGAAGTACCCTGCTGCAACAAAAACACATCAACTGCAACTTCTTGTTGTAAGCGAAGGCGTTAGCTTGATTGGCCGGGACTGGTTGGAAGCCATCCCTGTTCCGATTGCAGAGGTAATTGCAAACAAAGTCCCCTTCTCAAAGCAGTCAGAACCTCAAGTTGACAGTATAAACTCTGAGGTTACTCTAAATTATCTGAGGGAGATAATACAGGAGCACAAAACTGTATTTGATTCTTCTGTATCAGGTAAATTGAAAGGCTATCAAGCCAAAGTCTTTCCTACAGAGGAGAAACCAAGGTTCTACAAGGCTTCACCTGTTGCATATGCCACAAAACAGAAAATTGACAGGAGCCTTGATGAACTTTTGGAACAAGGCATCATTGAACCTGTGAGATTTTCTGACTATGCCTGCCCAATTGTGCCTGTTAGGAAGCCGGATGGTACCATCCGCGTATGTGGCAACTACAAATTGACTGCAAATAAAGTCCTGAAATTGGAACAATATCCCCTTCCCACGCTTGATGATTTGTTGCATAGCTTGCAGGGTGGAAAAAAGTTTACCAGACTTGATCTTTCTCATGCATATCACCAAATTGAATTAGAAGAGTCGGCCCGTAAGTACACAACCATAAATACCCATCGTGGCTTATTCCAATATGCCAGACTTCCATTCGGAATAGCCTCCGCTCCCGCCTTATTCCAGCGCACAATGGAGTCACTACTGGCTGACATTCCAATGTGCAGGCCTTACCTTGATGATATCATCATAAGTGGCCGCAATGATGCAGAACATTTAGCTAATGTTAGAGCAGTCCTGAAGCGCCTCGATGAGTGTGGCATGAGGCTGAGAGAGGATAAGTGTGAGTTCCTGCAGGACTCAGTTACTTACCTTGGACATCGTTTGGATGCACAAGGGTTGCGACCAGTCGAAAACAAGATAAATGCTATTCAAGAGGCACCTGAGCCCAAAAACCAAACAGAGCTTCAAGCCTATTTAGGTTTGTTGGGCTATTACCGACGGTTCATTCCCAACCTATCGAAACACATTGCTCCATTGACAGAATTACTCAAAGCAGAGTACGCAGCAGGTCAGAGCAGTGGTGCCAAAAAGTCCAGAAGTGCTAAGACAAAAGCTCATGGAAAAACTACTCTAGATCCCAAGTTCAAATGGGGCCCGGAACAGAAACTTGCTTTTCAGAAGTCAAAGCAATTATTGCAAAGTGATGACTTGCTAGTGCATTACGACCAAGACAAGCCAATCTTGCTGGAGACTGATGCCAGCCCTTATGGACTGGGAGCAGTGATCAGTCATAAGATGCCTGATGGAATAGAAAGGCCAATTGCCTTTGCATCCAGAACCTTGACTTCCAGTGAACGCAATTATGCACAGTATGAGAAGGAAGGACTATCAATTATTTTTGGACTGAAAAAATTCCATAGATACCTCTTCGGCCGCCCATTCACTATTGTTACAGACCATAAGCCTTTGGTATCCCTGTTTGGTGAAAAGCCAACCAGCCCAATGGCGTCAGCCAGGGTTACCCGTTGGCATATGATCTTGTCGGGTTATGAATACAAGATTGTGCACAAGGGTGGCAAAGAGCATGCAAATG
Source organism: Hanleya hanleyi (assembly GCA_036873755.1). Lineage (NCBI taxonomy): Eukaryota > Metazoa > Mollusca > Polyplacophora > Lepidopleurida > Hanleyidae > Hanleya > Hanleya hanleyi. The sequence goes on from JAVTVY010037480.1 coordinate 89,968, forward strand.
CAGATGCACTTTCCCGTCTACCATTGCCTGATACAGATCAGATGCATTGGCTGTTCGATGGTATGTGCACGGACTCTGGTGAAAATGTCCAGATAAACTTGTTGGCAGAGGTCGAAACCAGTCCTGTTGAGGCTGAAGAGATTAGGGTCAAAACGAACAGAGATCCGGTCCTCTCTCGCGTTCGCACGTATATTTTACAGGGTTGGCCAGCATCTGTACGAAAGGACGAGCAGTTCACTCCTTATGTCCACAAACGTGAAGAGCTTAGTGTTGAAGACGGTATTGTCCTCTGGGGTCAGAGAGTAGTTATCCCCAGTGACAAGGAGTTACGACGAAGACTGCGAAATGAACTACACTCTACACATCCAGGAATCGTCAGGATGAAATCACTAGCTAGGTCGTACTTATGGTGGCCTGGTATTGATCAAGCATTAGAAAACCATGTCACGGACTGTGTCGTTTGTCAAGAGAATCAAAGACAGCCCCAACACGCTCCGATACATCCATGGGAGTTTACCGATAAGCCATGGTTACGCTTGCACATTGACTATGCTACCATCCATGGACAAGAAGTTCTTATCGTAGTAGATTCCTACAGTAAGTGGATTGATGCTGTACGAGTACAGTCCGCAACAGCAGTCAACACCGTTAAAGTGATGCGCAAATTATTTGCGACACATGGCTTACCCGAGACGATAGTTAGTGACAATGGCACTCAGTTTGTTTCTGAGGAATTCAGCAGTTTTCTTGCCACAAATGGCGTGGAACATGTCAGGACAGCACCACATCACCCGTCCAGCAATGGATTGGCTGAAAGAGCTGTACAAACTGTAAAGGACGGACTGAAAAAAGTTCATGGACCAGACATAGAAACTCGACTGCAAAAGTTTCTAATGAGGTATCGCATAACACCTCATGCTACAACTGGAACGAGTCCCAGTGAACTATTGTTCAAAAGACAAATCAAAAGTCGTTTAGATCAAATACGTCCAAACTTGGCCAGAAAAGTGAAACAGAAACAAACACAAATGAAGACCTCGAAGGATAAGGGTTCAAAGGTAAGAGTACTCGAACTCAATGACTCGGTTCTGGTAAAAAATTTTGCCTCAGGACCAGTATGGTTGCATGGTGTTGTTAGTGGCATCTCAAGCCCTTTTATATATGAGATTCAGTTAGAAGATGGTCGCACATTTCGCAGACACATAGACCACATTCGATTTTGTAGCTCCCGCTCATCTGGTGACGTAAGCACACACACATTTCCTTTGGTAGACGTACCATGCCCACAAAAAACTGGACCGCTTGCAACCAATGTGCAAGATATTTTGACAACGCAGAGTACTCACTATGAGGAAGACCCTGGCTTGACCCCTGAAGTTAGAACATATGAGCCTGCAGAGGTGTCTGAATCACAGAGACGGGCAGATACCTCTCATACTGAAGTTCAACCAGTCAGAAGAGAATCTCAACGGGTAAAGAAACCAAGTGTTAGACTTAGAGATTACATGGTGTACAAATGAACTGACTGATCTAGATGGTAGTTCTCTTTACTGGTGGAAAAGTCTTGTACTCGAGAATCAACTCAATTATGGTGGTAATTTGAAAGGATATCAATTAATAATTCACAAACTCCATATTTTCTGGGGTATTTCATGTTAAATTTGATTGTAATTGTATGTTCGTTCATGATAACACTTGATTCAAGTTAAGTCAATAGATTGAATTTATGTTAAGTCGATAGATTGAATGGTTTTATTCGACCAGTTGTGTGATAATTATTAATAATCCATGAACTGTGTAATTTCTTATCAATTGTTGTGAACTGAATTGAAGAGACTGTATTTGGACATGAATTGATTTTATACTCTATGACACGCGGTGTTCTGACTAAAGAGGGAGGAATGTGATGTATTGGACTGTAAAGATATCACCCCTCAATGCATGGAACTTTGGGGATGTCCCCCGATGTCTTCTGTATGAATATTCATGAGAGGCATGCGCGAGATCGAGGCTTGCCATGCCGGCACTGGAGCAGGAGCTCAAATAAATGATGCAGTCCAAGTCTGGTGTTTTGTCATCCATCCTGTTGAGCGGACATAACAGTATATGACGAAACAGTATTTAACTTGAAATATGAAGATGCCTGGTTTGGTGTCATTTGTGTCACACAATGGCCGAATCCCGCGCAAGGTAGTAATCGTATATAGAGCAATCGTATTGACTATGTTCAGAAAATCTTCTGATGCGCTACACGCGTTTAAAATACTGGATGTAGCTTTGGCCACACAGAGAAAACAGTTGTTGTTTCTTCCAACGCGAACTCTCATTGATGCCCAGTCAATTCACTCTTTTGATAGCAACCCTGCTCTGTATTTTGTTGGTATGAATGTTTAACGAGATTACTCTTAACCGTCCCAAACATGAAGGGGCATCTTACCCTCACCCCAAACTTTCTACGTTATATCTCCGAAACAACAAAGTATTAGAAGCTGACACTGCGTGATTTTACAGCGTATTATATTTGAGTCAGTTTGTTTTTAATTGCATACCCCTCCCAGAAAAGGATCATTGGTAAATTTAAAGTAGGAGTCATCTAGCAGAGCGGACTCCAAGATATATTATGGGGGCGTTTAGACACAAGGAGTAAAAAAATATTTAGTGGGGAGGAGGCGTCTCTTCCCAGGCCTTGGCATGGCTTCAAATACCCTAGGCCTGGAAGAGTTATATTATGATGCAAATAATTCAGTTACATTGGTCGGTCTGTTTATGCTTAATACCGACAGATATATTCACGATCGCTAAAGACGAGAAATAAATTTTTGGAAGCTAGTGCTTTTATGCATCAGACAGTATATCCGTCTTTTATACTGTGTTCCTTGAGGCATGTCGCTTTTGCGACTCGGTTGTACGTGTTTCGGCTTTGATGTTTCAAACAGCTATTCGGGTCATTATAGTGAAACGGCAACGCGAGTGAAACATGTCACAACCCTCAAATAGCTGTATTCTTACGTCTATGAGACATGTTTTCATGGAAAAACGGGTGAAACATGTAGCATTATGAAGCATCTCACATGTTACCCATCTCAAAATGAAACGTTAAACATGTAACCACTTTTTGCAGTGTAGTAAAACAGACTTTTCTTAGGCTGTTGTTCTGTCTCCCCATTAAGGCAATTATAGTTTAATAATGTTTTGAGTTATGTGGGAAGTAACGGAAGTTTAGAAGTTATGGAAAACTGGAGTTACCAACATAACGAACTTAGGTTAATTCGTGTTGGTGCGTCTGCTTTGTTTTAGTTTGATTACATTTGGGTTATTTGTGGCGAACATGTGGCGAAGAGGTACCCAACGCGAATAAAGGCAATTATAGTTTAATAATGTTTTGAGTTATGTGTGAAGTAACGGAATTTGCGTATACTTCTCCATCCATCTGTTCTTACCGCGTAAAGATGACCGAGATGATTACAGGTTGGTAACGGAAGTTTAGAAGTTATGGAAAATAAATATTGAATATAGATGCTATTAAAGTAACCCACTTTTCTGGCTACTGCGGAGTTTTAGCAAAAATATCTCCACATTATTGCCAAGTATGCTATTTAGCACCATGTTAAAGCATAGAAAATTTGAAAAATATTTAAAAAAGAGCCAATCCTGCACCTAACTCGACAATGACTATAGTCCGTGGCCAGCTGGACATTTTGTCCTTATCGCGTTCTAGCTTTTCATCGTGCCCCAAATACCAAGATGGCAGCCTCCAGGGGCCGACTTTCTGCTGTCAGAAATTCTTTACAAAAGTGGTCCTTTCATCACGTACCGTGTTTAATGACTGCTAAAGAAGTAACCGGACGTTACAAACACTCGATCAGCCATGCTGTGGCAAGAAGAATATTTCTGCGAACCGCAGCATTGAAGGGTTTAACTTTTATCTCCGCCAGTCCCCTCCAGCAACACCATGAACAACAACAACAACAACAACAACAACACAGTACTACTTCGACTCCATCACAAATCTCTCCCCTTTGGTTCAACATCAGGCAAACTAGTGCAGAACAAAGACAGACCTCAAATAGATCTATGTTACGTACTCAAAGAAGAAATTACGCGAGTGATTCTGAGGAGGATGGGAAGTATGATAAACGTAAACGACGCCCATTCAAACTTACGGATTTTAAAATGGTTCACCTTCCAAGACCCTTCGGGTCACTACGTAATCGAGTCTTTGCTCTGTTGTTTCGTTCCGTTGACAAGACATTCTCTCTGAACAACTTTCTCGATGGAGCAGCTCAGGTATATTGAAATTAGTCCCAACAATACTCCTTTCCGCGGTTACAAATTTACAACAACAACACCATATCCATGTTAAATGCACTGCATTCTGGGATCGGAGAGGTGACACTTTCACTTCCTGTGCCGCTAGATTAACACAAGAATCCCGGTGTACGGTCTGATCTGCTGGTGATTTTACTAACACTAGTGGGTAAATTGTTATGAAACTCGAGAAGTCAACGTAAAATAAACTAGGAAGCATGTCAATTTTTCAGTTTTGCCTATTTTGAGAGATAAATGATCTCTTTATAGCGTAGAAAAAGGGCCGTCATCACCCGTGAAGCTACTATCTGTCAAACACATGTGCAAGCTTTGCGTGCTCAACAGATGGTAGAGGGGTACATTTCGAGGCTATATTAGCGATGCCAATACTCACCGGGTGCCGCAGTCCGTGCCGCATATGCAAATGTCGAATAATCACCCCCATCAACCCATGACACAGTGCTCTTCATAAATGTAGATTTACCATATTCAATCAAATGAGAGGTGACGTGACAGAGTTCGAATTTGGCACCTGTCCGTCAGTCCGAGACTGGTAAAAAATCAAACGGACTGGTGTGAGTGACTGAACAACAAGTCCGTCGGACTGGTAACAAAAAAGCTCTCAGTTCATTGTGTAAACTATTTCTCTGGATATCTCCGCACAATTTGTAAAGAATGAAAAACGAAATGTCTGTTTTCGGTTACCCGACAGAGTCTAAATAAATCGTGTGAGTCTAAAAAAAATTCCAACGAAATCACGACCACGGCCGCGTTTTACGACAACAACAACAACCGTAAAGCGGTGCGAACATTGGCAGCATACCGTAAAGTGTGACTGTAATGCAGCATGGCAATGCAGGTTGGCGATCTTTTCAGAAAATAAAGCTCCCAATTCCAGGTCCGGAATCGAGAAATCAGCAACATGAAATACGCTTCAGTCGACCTGATCATGTTTACCAGGACAATTTTAAACATATTCTCCATCAACTTCGAAAGAAATCTACTGATTTTTTGGCTTGAAATGGCGTTTGCTGAAGCAGTGTTTTTCGCGACGACACGTGCAGTCAAAGTCGCCGTCAAAGTCTAGGCGACGGAGTTTGTCGTCTGTGATTATCTTCACACGCGCTCAAGAAATTCAAGGAATGCACAGTTATTAATTTCTTATTTAGTAGCAACCATCACAGCACAAAATATTCATGATGACAAATGTTTTCACATCATCTTTTATTTAATATTAACAGACTAGTAAAAATATTTGCGGACTGGTTACTTTGTTGGCTCACCAGTCCGGCGGACTGGTTCAAATTTTTCTTAAATTCGAACACTGCGTGAATGTTCGACGGTTATGAGAACGGGGTCTTAGATTGCGCGTATTTCGCAGTTTAGAGACTGAAGACACGTGGACCCGGCGGCGAGGTTGAAATCTTGACGGTAAGTACATGAAGTATAATAAAATGCAACCTAAAAGTATAATACGCATCTGTAACATCGTTTAGTCGCAAATGTGTTATCTTCGTGAGCATTATGGCCTGTTTCTGGGATTAAAATTGGCCGACAAGTGTTATTTTAAAGCTGTGTACGTACTTTCACTATCGATGCTTCCCGGCATATGCAAATACCCTGTTCAGCTGATGTCATTAAGTTGCTTTAAGTGCATTCGCTTCAATGAACTAAATGCCCCTATTCAAATTTAGCTTTTTTCATTCTTAATCACTGAATTGTACACCTATGATGATGTGTATTATTATTCCAAAAATTATTCCAAATGAACTCTTAAGTGAATTTTCTAAGATGGGGTCATCTTTTTTTCTTTTTTACAGAAAGTAGCGGTGAGAGTTATCTGCTCTTGAGTGACTTGTGTTCCCCCGGTATGCACCTGAACCAGACGACATTTATGTTTTTCCATTGTGCAACTTCCAAGGATTAATAAAATATATAGTTTTAGTGTATTCAAGCCTTTTGTGAAATTCATGTAGCATAGCTAGCTATATTAGGATAGGTCGAATACTAAAGGTCAATTCATTGGTTGCTGTTCGTCAAAGATTTAGCATGACAAGAGATGCAGTGCCTTTTATGTTGTGAGCAAAACTGAATAACCATGCAGTAAGCTTATGCTTTATATAGTATAATAAACACCATCCTCGCGAGCCAGTGTATCAATCGATACACTAGCTTGGTTAGTTACCCATAATAGTTCTGGATATAAATAGGTCAAGGGGTTTCCCCTAAATCAAACCAAGCAATGAACGTGCTAAGCCAGCTGATTATGCCAATCCACTGTGAGGTATGAGATGTGACTGGTTTGGACTGTTTGGAACTGTTTTGATGTAGGGATAATATAGACATCCTAAGTCAAAACAAAACAGCAGGCTTGGGATACGGACATGCTAATTCAAAACAAGCGTAGGGGATGAAATGTACGAGATTGTATAATAGAGGCATCGACTCAAGAACTCAACGAATCTCCAAAAATGTCCAGGTAAACCCTCTGCGAGGATTTAGGATTTGCCTGGACTTGTGAAGATGAATAAACACTGGCAAGACTATGGCAAACCATTTTGGTATTTATTCATTTATTTTTTGTATCAGGAAATTATTTTTTTGATATCAAAAATAAATTTGTGCTATTTTTTGTATTTAATCACATTTAAGCTTACATGTAATTGTTATTTTTGATATAAAAAATTGTTGAACACTTACAACATCCTCATAACAGGGGAATACATCCCTGACCGCAGTCGAATGTGCTCCCCGGAACTGGATGAAACAGTCTACTGGCGAAACTGATGTTTCAATTGGTCAATTATCGATTTGAAAAGGGGACTTTCCAAGCAGTAAAGCGATGTAGGGGGGAGAGGCTAGTGAGTGACAAACAGAAGGTACATTGTTTTATTCGCTAACTTACCTGAAATGACAGAAAGGCTGTCATAACAACATGCACCTTTAAAGCATCTAGAACAATTAATTAGAATATGACGCTTTGATTTGCATTCACTTCAGTGACAATGCTTCAGTCGACATTTGATCGCCTGACAAGCCTTCACCCCTACACCATCATGAACACCATCCATTGCATTACACACTCGGCATGGACTATATTCATGCGAAACATAAACAAAAATCAATATTGATAACATAAACTCGTTGGCAGTGAAACCAGTGTATAGGCTATTAATGAACAGATTTTCGGAGATATTTTATTGATGTAGTAATGATGTTAATACGGTGATAGAAGAAGGTTTGTATTACTCTTTGTCCATTGACGTGGCTGTCGCTAATATTCCATATTGACTTCGAAGCGGGTCCATAAATGTGATATTGACTCTGTGTGACATAAGCTTATGCATCTTCTCAGCCAATGAAAATAGTTAGTTGTTTGATTGGCCATTGGTTTACACTTTGACTGACAGCAGGTACGAGATCGTCGGGAGCAAATCAAATGCCTAGTATATGCTATATTCTAGCTGCTTTCACCAATTTAACGAGGAGATGTCAGTGTCATATAATAAAACAATTACGGTATAGTCTTTTGATATGGGTCAATATAGGTGGTTTTGTGGACCTGAGAAAACAATATTCACCTCGGCCGAATATTGTTTTCTCGGGTCCACAAAACCGCATATTGATCTCTTCAAAAGACTGTAATTGTATAGTATTTTTGATATAAAAAAGTTTTTTTGGTATAGAAAATAGTATTTTTGATATAAAAATATAACTGATTAAATACCAAAATGGCTTTTGGCAGTTTTGAGGTCACCTACATCCTGCAGAACGACCAGTTGTGCATGGATATCTTGAAATCGACAACAGAAATCAATCGATATTGGAATTCCTGTTCACAGTACACCAAAGAACCAGCTGTGACCCTACTCTCCTCATTCCCAGAAGAGTAAAGGATGTGAGTCCATTGATCCACTTGAAGTCATCATATGTCAACAGAATACATCTAGGTCTCCATCTTCACAAGTCTAGGTAAATCCTAAATCCTCGCAGAGGGTTTACCTGGACATTTTCGGTGATTCGAATGAGTTTTTGAATCTCGTACATTTCATCTCCCGCGATTGTTTTGAATTAGCCTGTCGGTATCACAAGCCTGCGGTTTTTGCTTGACTTCTGATGTCGATTTCAGCCCGACATCAAAGCACTTCAGCCCGGGATGAAATCCAAACCTGTCACATCTCATACACAGCGAATTGCCATAATCAACTATCTTAGCGCGTTCACTGATTGGTTTGATTTAGGGGAAACCCCTTGACCTATCTATACCCAGAACTAGTATGGGTAACTAACCAAGCCAGTGTATCGATCCTAACAGATCGATCGATACACTGACTCGCGAGGATGGTAGGTCTCCTGATCGTACGTCAAACTTGAAATCAAACCATATCCACCTGTCTCATATTTCCACTGGATCAATGAGTCCGAATCAGTCAAGTCAAATAGTCAAGCTGATGACATGAAATATAAAGATGATCTGATCTTCTTCTTGCCTTATTACCTCTCTTCTACATGCAACATGAATTCATATTTCCACAGGCAATTGAGTTTGTGTCTGGTTGTATATCACAAGGACATTTTGACAGCCTGGAGGGACTCGTCTCACATGAGGTTAGTACCATCGGAGAGTCCTATAATATTGTGTATGTACATGTAATACTGGGAACTCCAGGTCACATCATGTGACTGAATTATAAGAATTGAGATTTAACCATATATGGACTTGTCATTGTTGTTGTCGTTGTTTTTTTGTCGGGTCAACTCGTACTATGCCAGCGGCCTGTCGATTTCGTGCACTACGATTGTGTGACCTCTCCATGACCTCTGTCTACTGCCTCAGTGATTCGGTCGTGCATAATGGAATCGACCAGCATTTTTGACAGTTGATCTGATATTTATGCACATCAATTTACAGTATACATGTATATTTCTCTCTATATTTGAATTGAGATTTTTAGTTGAATATCTTAAGTTAAAAATCTTGGAGAAGCCAAGAGATGACAATCTTGGATTTGAATATCTTGCTAGGTATATGGTACCGTCCTGTACATACCAGAGTTAGAATCTTGAAATTTGGCATTTGAATTTGTGATTACATATTCCTCAATTTAAGTATTGGCAAACATTTCATAAATTGTCAGATTCAACAAGCAAAGTTGGCCAGACTCCTATTACCAGTGATCTATGCACTTTTACAAATCGCATTAGAAATGTTACAACCAATTTGCCATTTGCACATTATTGAGAGAACAAAAAAGAAAAGCCTGTGTGTGCAGGGACCTGTGTGTTCAGCTGATCAGCTACTGGTTTGTATAATTTTCCTTTGCCGTATCTATTAACCCAGGATCGTATTTTCAACAGAGCATATTTTCATGTAATATTTGTCAAATTATACATTATTCTAAGCATGATGACATTTTTTTTTAATACTGCATGGCAAAATATAGTTTGTATTATGTTAGTTATCACCAGTTTCAAAATATTCCCCTGTGTTAAAAGATAGGGCAAAGTGAAATTATATTCACCAGTACTTAGCTGATCAGCTGAAGTCTCACATCACTGCACAGACAGGCGTGGATTCCAGGTTTTGTAGCAATACAGAAGAGGTTAGAGCTAGGTGTCCATACTTTGCAAATTTATAAATCAACAGAAACCCATTCTCCCGATGTCAGAGTTTGTAGCATCCTAAAAGTTACACCCTCCAACTGCATTGTGCAGGAAAATGCTCGCACATGCGCATTCGGTCTGTATGATTTTGATCGACTCTGGGAGCATGTACATGTATCTCAGATATACTGGCTGTATTTCCCATCTCCCGCGTATGCAGAATCTGCATACACGAGAGATGGGAAATGCTTCCAGTATATCTTGAAAAAGAATTAACAAGTTTTATGCTAAATTATTACACAAGACCACATGAGAAAACGTCTTGTTTAGCTGTGACATGCTGAACCTCCATTTAGAAGCAGACTATGCTGATTTTACCGAGAGCCATGAGGGCAGAAGTTGCGCGTCGACCATCAACCCCCAGTGCAATCATAGGGTAGGCCTATATCTGACTGTAGAATGAATGCAATCTGATGGCATGAGAATGCAGAAACCCGACATCAGTACTATCAGCATTGAGACTTAAATAGGAAAAGACATTTTGCGATCGTCTGTCCATCCGAATTTCTTGTCCGCGTGATATCTCGGTTAATATTTGATGGACAGGATTGAAACTTGCATGAAATGTGGCCAGTGCCTCGTAGTTGTGCAGCGTAGAGTTTTTTCCGCGTTCCGGTATGATTTTCAAGAGTTATGGCCCTTTTTCTGAAGTCTCTCTGAATGGGACTTGTCCGGGCTGGATCTTGGTTAATATATTGTATGGACAAGTATGAAATTTGCATGATATATGGTCAGTGCCCCACAGTTGTGCAGCATAAAGTTTCTCCCCGTTTCGCATATATTTTCAAGAGTTATGGTCCTTTGTTCCTGAAATCACTGTGAATTGGAACTTGTCCGGGCTGGATCTTGGTTAATATTGTATGGACAATTATGAAATTTGCAGGGTATGTGGTCAGTGCCCTGTAGTTGTGCAGCGTGAAGTTTCTCCGCGTTTCGCATATATTTTCAAGAGTTATGGCCCTTTGTTCATCAAGTCTTTGTGAATTGGGACTTGTCAGGGCTGGATCTCGGTTAATATTGTATGGACAAGTATGGAATTTGCAGGATATGTGGTGAGTGCCCTGTAGTTGTGCAGCGTGAAGTTTCACCGCGTTTTGCGTATATTTTCAAGAGTTATGGCCCTTTTGTTCTTGAAATCTTTGTGAATTGGGACTTGTCCCGGCTGGATCTCGGTCAATAATGTATGGACAAGTATGGAATTTGCATGATATATGGTCAATGCCCCATAGTTGTGCAGCGTGAAGTTTCTCTGCTTTCGGTTATATTTTCAAGAGTTATGGCCCTTTGTTCATCAAACCTAAGTGAATGGGATATATTTATTTGTCCAGGCTGGATCTCAGTCAATAACCGATTTGGACTGGGAAAGTGGCTATAAAATTGTTATTCTACATTCCAAAGCAGACCACATAGGTCCTGAAGTATGAAATTGCCCGAAAAAGAGTGAATTGGCTGCAAAATTCAAAGTTTACGATCGCTTCATAATTTCACCACAATATACTCCCAAGGAATGTAGGTCTGTATTCATGGTATTATGCGAGGCATGCCAAAAAAAGTGACTGAAACAGAATTTGTATAATTAGCCAAATTAGGCCTCCACAGACCAATACAGAACAGATCAATGGCGGAGCAGTGTCAGATTAAAGCAGAAGGGGGGGTATACAATTGAGCAATCTCTGTTGTCGGCATGATTGCAGCAAGTTGCTTTTCCAGCTTGAGGCGCATGTATCCATATTTAACCTGTTTAACCTGTCCGGAAATGAGTGTGTGTGTGTGTAGGCATGAAAAGGGGGGCGGGTGGAGGGAATTAGTTCATCGTAACCTCACATGTATCCCTGACAACCATGTAATATCATTTTTGTATTGTTTCTATAATACAGGCCATACAGGAGATACAAACTAACTTTGCCAACTTGGATGATCAACAGAAACAGAGCCTGGCTGTCTTCGCCAAGGATGTGTTCTACAGATTTGTGCATAAAATAGCGATGGTTATTGATGACGATACCAGTGAGTATGTGTGCCTATTGAAGAATTTCTCCCCCCCCACCCCCTCCTTTCTTAAATTTACATGTGGTCAATCCCGTCGAGGAGGACTGCTATGTGTTACTGTTTCAGGGGTCAAAATTAACACTGGTCTCTCAGAGGTTCCTTTTGCATGATAAATGCAGAAAATAAGTTACCTGTCTTGAGATGGTCAAATTTTATTTTTTTTATTTACGGTTAATTCATTTACATGCATAAGTGAAAATCTTTTAACTGAACGCAGAAAACTGCTACAAGATTAATTAATGCTATCTGACAATTCAGGCCGAATTCAGGCCAGATTCAAGGAAAAATGACATATATTCCAGCATAATTATGATGTAATTATGATCGGAATGTATCGTGATCTGTAAGACTTGTAAATTCACGCGCCATTCAATTTATAACTCAATTATGCTCTAATTAGTTTTAGTTACATCGAAGCCTTCAGCGAGCCTTACTGTCCAAGCTATGAGTGGTATATTTCCTAATTTCCTCGATGAAGATGGCCATACCCTTTCAGTTTCAGTTAGTTCAATTTTCCAATTCTAGCAAATGGTTCAGGATGTGTATACATTAATTCAAAATTGCCGGTACTTTATTTGAATACTGAACTGGACAACGTTGAGATGTTACAATGGGATATATAGGCTTTATAACACCACCAGCAGAAGACATATGTCAATATATAAAGGGACAGGGTAACCCTTCCCTCGCTGCAATCAACCGAGAGACAGGTGCAATGTATTCCACCCAAAGGTAATAACGGGTAATAGCATCACAATAACTGAAGGAAGTTTGAATGAAATCGAGCTAATATTTATTTAGTAACGACCAATATCATGGCGGATCATTTCTGAAAACCAGTCATTCTATTTTGCATCATTTTGATAAGGGGTTGGCTCACATATTGCTCCACAGTTCTGAAGATAATTGTATGATCCTTGTCATATTTCATATTCTCATCAGACATACGCTACCATTAGAAATTGTACTAAGTTGGACAACTTTAAAAATGTTTTTTTTTGCTCTAGGCACAAGGTACCAGTTGCTCTGTTTCAGCCAATCAGATCACAGAGTGGGTAGTTAGTAGTTATGCGGACTAAATGTGAAGATGACACCTACATATTGATTGATATTGACTGAAATCGACTGGTGAAATGTCAAACCACGGCAGATGAAGTTGCACTATTTAAAATTGCACTCATAATTAATCCGTCAAATGCAATTCATTGAATTTCCACATGATTTTGGAAATGGCCCCTGTTCTTTCAAAATGGAGGGTACCCGACTTCTGAGCAATACAGAAAAAACTTGGCATGCACTATCCCACATTATTTTTTTCTGTGTCCCCGAGCTTCAATGGTCGAAAGTTCTGGTTCCCGAGCTTCTGGATGAAAAACACACTGGTCACAATCAAGGGGTTTGTGCTCAAGGGGAGATAATCAGTAACATTGTGCCTCACTGTACTGATCAAGGATATCTTCCATATAATCTCTACTGATCAGCTTTTCTACATGTTCTAGAGCATTTGTAGTGAAATTTCATTCTTGGGACCCAGGTCTATAGTGCCTTATAGACTCTGGGGGATAATACAGGAAGTTGATTTATTTGCTTTTCTTCTGATGTGATGGGGGCACCCCACCGGGTGGGCACAATATATTTCTTTGTGATTTTCTTTCATTGAACTATACAAATATTTGGTGATTTAAATGAATTAATGTTTACACAATAGATCAACAAGAAGTTTGAATACGGTCAAATTCAAAGGAATGTTCTGACCCACTCGTCGTGAGCCTCAATTTTACATACCATTCAGCAGTAAGGGTGGGAGGTGATTATATCATGTAACCAACTCGGACGACCAATGAACATTCAAGTTTCTTAGAACTGAAATTCAAAATACTACAGAAATATAGCGCGACACACAGGCGTGCCTTATACATGTTATAAGGACTTATTTTTGTGTCATGCATGTGCCACAAAGGCATGTGATTGGCCGCCTCGGAATTGGAGAGACTCAGACACACAAGCCCCATTATATGTAACAACTAGACCCTGGGAGAATATGAAAGGGGAAGATGAAGTACAATAGTTAAATTGTAGGTATTTTGAACTTTGATAAAGCAGAACACTGTCATATCTGACACTATTAGTTACACAGTTTGTCAGTGACCCAATACAGAAATTTATGGGGTCAGTAAAATTTATATTTAAATATAAATTTTACTGACCCCATATATTTCTGTATTGGGTCACTGACAAACTGTGTAACAAATTTATCCCATGTGGGATAAATTTGTTACACAGTTTGTCAGAATACGCGCTAAAGTTTACAGACAAATCCCATGAGAAAGGACTTCTTGTGAACAACTTTGGCCCTAGGCTATGTTGTTGTTGCTCACGAAACAAAAAAAAACCACTATGCGAAGTCACACATTTGCAATATCCAATTAGCGTTCATCATCGCTGATTATGATGAAATACGAGCTGTTCACAAAATGAATGCTATCTAATTTAGAAGTTCATCTGCTGAAGCTCACCTTTTATTACAAATACTTGTTGTCAAAATGAAGCCAGAGGAGTAATCGACGCGAGGCAGCCGACGCAAGTGCTTCGAGACAGGAGGTACCTTAAAGTGAGATAACCTACTCATCCCGAATTACATCCGACGGCGGTGGATGGAAAAATATCGGGTGACCATGATCATTCGTTTCCATTGGATGATTTTGTCTGAAGCCAGTTAATAAAATAGTTGGTTTACACCAGTTTTATTGTAGTTATTTATTTATTATGTTTCTACTCCCATAGATCAGCGGTTTGTGGAGATAACGGTGGTATTTCATATTCACAGTGGATATGACGATGCTAAAAGAAATGTGTTCGAGCAATTCTCAGCAGGTCGAGACCGTTATTGTGTCTGTAATTATAGGTAAGCATGGTCAGTCAGCAGGAATTATTAAGATATTTAGTACTCAATTTTGGCTTTAGAATGAAAGGTAAATGGTTGAAACACAGAGAATTGCCTATTGGATACATTAAAGTCATTATTTCTAGAAATTCTTTTACCGTGAAGTTTATATATCAAAGTATGCTGAGATTACAACATACAAGTCTCATTTAGCTCAATCTGTTCACAGAATGTCCTAGTTTAATAGTGGTGTATTTCATTGGGATGAAATCAGTCAATTAATACTTTGCGGTCCATATTCAATGACTCAAACTGAACTGTCCCTAGCGTGACCTCTTTAAACTTCATTCAGGCCTGGCCATATATAGACTGGACCCAGCCCTGTTTCATAATGTATTTTAAAGGGGAAACAAAAGGAAGTAACTCTGATTATTAAGAGATGCTTGAAACAGGGACTAGACGGAACGTCACAAGGGAGCTAACTTTGCAAGAAAAAATGCACAATATACTGTGCTTTTTTTGTCACCAATGAAAACTCCGTATTCTGACCCCGCCCCCAACTCAAAGAATTTGGTTGGTCTGTTCATATACGCATGCTGGAAGCAATGCGTTCATGTGACATCAACAATGAGAATGACGTTACTACTATGACCTCAACAATGGGAATGGCGTTACTGTCGAGACCTCACAGTATGGCATTACAATGAAATTGATACAAATATTACGACCGAAGGTAAAAACATGTCAATCACTCCAGACTAACCACGCCTCCAGATGGAATCTTTACACGATGAAACCCATCAAATCATCCAGTCTCTATTTTAATGTTGTTTTTTTTTCATTTTATTTATTTATTTTTTTAATTTATTTACTTATCAAACGTATATATTTATTAAAGATCATTTTATTATTATTAAATAGTACCTATAAACTAGAGATTCATCCAGTCTAGGCCATATAAGGCGAGCAGTCGTTTCAGGCAACCGATTTATCACTCATCGAAAAGTTCGAATTTTCATTTTTGATGGCCAATTCGACCGCTTGAAAAAATAATGTATCACTGGAGCCCACTTCCACTTTCAATACCAAGTAGGAAGTGCGATATTGGGTCATGCGCATAGCTGTCTTCTCACGATATTCTACGGGACTTCAGCTATGACTACGTGTCTTCGAGGTGCCGTGTTGGCATTATTATTATTATTATTAATTTTATTTGCCATGGCTACACGTCAAAGCTATATTTTGAGTTTCAACACAGACTTACTTTTCCAATGTACGTTTCGCCAAAATCGGGGAAATTAAATGCAGGATTCAAATTGACTTGACACTTAACTCTCCAAGATTTTGGTGAAACATGTACATTGGAACAGTGGGCCTTAAGTTGAAACTCAAAAGTATACACACCTTTAAACTTGAATCAAGCATTGGAAAGTGCACACACAGTTTGAATATTTGCGTTAAGGCAGTGTGACGTCACTGGACCTAGATATGATCGCAGCAGACCACCATAGAATACCATGCTTTATTCGCAGTTTACTCTGTGTAATAAAATCGTAAAAAAATTACAATAAATATTTTCCCACATTGTTTTCAATGGTCTTTCATTTGATGGAAACTTTACTTGAGGGTTTACGATAACTTTAATTTGTATCTGAAAGGTAACGAATCTGGTTAACTGACATTTAATCTTTAGAGCGATTACAATATATGATGCCCTACCCTCTGCTGCGTACCTTAGCTGTAGTATATGCTCTGCAGTCAATGGTCAATTGCTCATGTTTTACTTCTCGGCTATTTTGATCTCGGGGCATTATCGTCACCATGTACGTCCGTCCGTATGTCTGACGATCCATTATCGCATTTCAGGAAAAAACGCTCAAGATACATATATTGACAAAATTTTGGGAACTTATTTATCTATTTATAAGTCAGACGCTGCCCCATACAGATGTATTAATTTCATATTTTGTGATATATGCTTGAATGTGATCAACTATATCTGCAGAACTGTGTTTGATACAGCTGCTACATTTTGGAAACTTATTTATATAGTTGTATTCTAGAAGCCAACAGAAAATTAGTCGCCTCAGCTCTTATTTACGAACTTACTCCCCTTTCAGGTGCAGTAATTTTGTGATGTACATGCTTGACTGTAACCAGTTATATCTAATTAACTGTGATTGGTACAGCTTGCAAATTATGATGACACTTTTTTAGACTAGTTGTATTCTAAATGTATACAAAAGAAAATTAGTCCTCTCGGCCCATATTTCATGAAGTTATGCCCATTTTCGGATCTAATCATATAGGATATGCTTGATTGTATTAACCAGTTATATCTGAAGAACTTATTTATCTAGTTGTATTCTAGATGCATACAAAAAAATCATTGTCTCGTCCCTTATTTTATGGAGTTATGCCCCTTTCCGGGTGTGATAATCTTGGATATGCTTGATTGTATTAACCAGTTATATCTGAAGAACTGTGTTCGGTACAGCTACCAAATTATTTATCTAGTTGTATTGAAGAAGCCGAAAAACAATTATTCGCCTTGGGTCTTATTTTACATAGCTATGCCCCTTTTGTGATATATGCTTGAATGTAGCTGTTATATCTGCAGAATTCATGATATGCTCTATAAAGGACAATTCTGAATGATTCGTGAATATAGCCATAATATGTTGCACATTCTCAGCAAATTTCTCAATTGCTTGGCATGCTTGGGAGAAGCTGCGGGGTTTTGTGTGTCTCACCCTCATCTTGTTTTATTGGTGGACCATGAAGATTGTTGAAAGGGGATGCTGGATGTCTCTAAACTTTGTTCAACTCTTAAGTAATGAACTGGTTTCACACAATGTGTAAAATCAAAACACCTTTTCATTGGTCTCCTTTGCATTCTTCACCTTCAGATTCATCCGGGAATTTAACAAGGACATGGAGAGTGACTGGACGATAAACAAACTGAATCATTTCTATACCTGATCTACGCATCCGACATTCAGATTGGACCTATGACAGAATCGCTATAATTGGTTGGATTTTCTCTCAATCTTCTTCACAAGCCAATGAAAATGCCGGATTTTAGTTTGAAAATTTGAATTGACCAGTGAAAATGCCAGATTTTATTTTTAAAACTTGAATTGATCAATCAGAGGAATTGTGATAGAGGAGTTTCTATGAAAAGCCTTATGATTATGAGAGATACATGAGCTAGGATAGTGGTAATTGGGATGTCGTGAAATTTCGAAAATAAACTTCTTACACATCCATTGATATTCGAGTTCAAATATTTTGATCATGACCGCTGTCTGTCTCTTAACTTAGTCTCTTTGATATGTTCAGTTCCATATTATTGATTGGTACCGTAAGTAGTATAGTAAGCTTATTTCGAGGTCCATTGACCTTTGACCTCTGAGGGCACTTTGTGACGTCACCTCCGGTTTCTGTCGCGTGAAAGGAAGTGACCTTTGGCCCCTGTGCAGACTCACAATACTGTATAATAATGTTGCGCCAGGGTCAAAAGTCACTTCCAGTCATGCGACCGGAACTGAAAGTGACATCACAAGGTCCACTCAAAGGTTAAAGGTCAATGGATCTCGAAATATGCTGTCAAAGGATCAAGAGGTGTCTACGCCCCCTTTCGGCATCTGGCCATCAATACGAGGTCAGCAGTGGGGTTAGTGACGTCACAAAGATCAAAGGTCAATATGAGTTCAAATCCTCTTTTATTGGGGTCAAGAGGCGTCTACATGCCCCTTAAGCGACGTCACAAAGTATGGACGGACTGGAAGTGACCGTTGATCGTTGCTCACAATACTGAAATAATGGTGCACGGGGGTCAAAGTTTACTTTCGCTCACGTGACCGGAATTGAAAATGATGTCACAAAGTGCACTAAGATGTCAAAGGTCAATGAACCTTGAAATACTCTTTCAAAGCGTCGAGAGGCGTCTATGCGCCCTTTCAGCACCTGGCCATAAATACGAGGGCCAGCAGTGGGGTTAGTGACGTCACAAAGGTCAAAGGACAATATGACTTTAAATTCTCTTTCATTGGGGTCAAGAGACGTCTACGTGCCCATTAAGTGGCGTCACGATGGTCATTTGCAAATTTGAAAGAGTGAAGAGGTATCAACGTGGCTTTTCGGAACATGGGGCATTTCCGTGAACCGCTTAACCACGGTATTTAAAAGAACCAAATCACATTGTTGTAGAAAAAACAGGTTTGATTGTCATTACAGAGAACACAACATATATACAACAGTGATTATATAACATCAACTACAAAAATTAAGTGGAATATCTTTGGTGTAGGTTCACCTTTTAAGCATGTATAGGGTAGCCATCACTGTAAATATTCATCTCCATCAACTGCCAGTCTGACGGGTCGAAGAACACGCCCATAAATTCATACAGGAATTCCAGCATCCGCAACTTACAGGAATTCTAGCATCCGCAACTTAACATATTGGTACACCATAGTAGTATAAAAAGGGGATTTAATCGCATATTGGTCTCAGTGCGCATGCGCAGAAAAAAACCCAGAAGTGCGCAGGCCTGTGTGCGCCGGTGTTCTGTGCAAGTCCCATTGCGCAAAAATGTTTGACGTCATTTCCAGTCGCGTGACCTTTGGGGGATGTATTTCTCCGCGGTGATGCGGTCGGCGGTGATGCGGTCGTGGGAAAAAACCTCCATGAACAGAAAAAGTAGTCTCGACATTTCAAATACATGGGTTTCCGAGGTCAAGCCCTCACTTTGGTATGATTGAAAAATTTTTGAAAGCAATATTGAATCATACTCGCTCAATCAATCGAATTCACTTCCGGTGTGCCTGGATCGGGCATGACCTTGTACTGGATCTGGGACGTATGGAATGCATGTACTGACCTTCAACATCCGGGACCTTTTCAACTGATCGGGGGTTCTGTGCAAGCGTGTGACGTCACTTCCGGTGTGCCTGGATCAGGCGTGACCTTGTACTGGATCTGGGATGTATTGAATGCATGTACTGACATTCAACATCCGGGATCTTCTCAACATCTCCCAGTGGGTTTTTCCATCCGGGGACCGTGGAACATTCATGAACATCCAGGAACCCTGATTTTACATCCGGGACCTCTTCAACATCCGTGTTGTTACATCCTGGTCCCTGTATCATCAACATCCCTGGTTCCTGTATCACCAACATCCCTGGTTCCTGTATCATCAACATCTCTGGTTCCTGTATCACCAATTTCCCTTGTTTTACATCCGGGTACTGTGGTTTTACATCCGGGACATCATATTACATCCGGGTTTTTCCATGTTTTACATCCGGGGACTGTGGTTTTTACATCAGGTCACATGGAACATTCGTGAACATCTGGGTATTCTTTAACATCCAGGTTTTTCCCCTCTGGGGTCGGCAATGTCCGGACCTTTCCAGGGCAATATATAGCCTTTATCTGCCTTGCCAAAGCATCCATGTATAGAGGATGGTCCCCATCAATATTGCCATCTATTTGCTCATGTTAAATGGCCACTGGGGAACCCTCAGTGTCTCCACACAGGGTCACGTGCCGAACACCTGGCTCTGCGACGGAAAAATGTGCCCAACGCCCGCCTTAGCGCATGGACGCACTAACGATGGTGATCGAGTGAGTGAGTGAGGCAGTGAGTGAGTGAGTGATTGAGGCAATGCCCAACGCCCGTGAGGCGTGCCCAACGCCCACCTTAACGCATGGTGCTGTACTGACTGGGCTGATCAGTGTCCAGAATAATAGGAACTGTGGACACTCTCGTGTTCTGGCACATGTAGGCACCGTCGTGATATGACTGAAACAATGTTGAAAACGACGTTAAATCCTACTCACTCACTCACCTTAACGCATGGATGCATTAACAATGGTGAGTGAGTGAGTGAGTGAGGGAGGGAGGGAGGGAGTAGTCCAAGTGGACATTTTGGGGGTGTGAAGGAAGGAGTTTGGGGTAGGAATGGACCATCCTGGGTCCGAATGCGTCTTGTGAAGTGGCATCTTCTAGCAATGCCCGCCAACGCCAAGCTCAACACTTCAACGCCCTGGTGAATTAGCCCAAAAGCTCTGATTTTCATGGAATTATCACTAATTCGTTGGAAATGCAGTGACCAGAGAGACAACAACAACAGCAACAAGGATGACAGATGAGAGAACAACAACAACAACAAGTTTTCATATAGTTTATTCTCCGCAATGTTACTTCATACCCACGTTGGGGGAGGCGCGTTAGATATGTTTACAATTCAAGAAGACTTGTCCGATCAGAGGCCGCCATTTGGCGCTGCATCTGTCATATTCTCGGCTGCTCTTGTCTAATCAGAAGCCGTCCTTTGAGAAAGTTCCATCTTTGCTCTGTCTGACCTAAGCATCGTCGGGCAGTTCAGGATATTGTTTGGGTAGCATGCCCTGAAAGAGTTGTTTGCACATCCTGATCACATTTTCCAGGGCCTCGGTGGGTATCCTCTTCCAAGTGACGCTTGGTCTTCATGATGGACCTGTGCGTGGGGTCGCCTTTCATTTCAAGGTGTACTGTTCATAGATCACCATGGCTGTTTCCTGATGCAGGGGCGCATTTGGGTGTATGTCTATTGTAAGTTATCCTGTCCGGCGTCCTCGATCGCTGCAGCGTGAGTATTGATAGATGCTCTCACAATACGATCCCAGAAGGTAGGTTCTGCCTCACTTTCCTCGGACGAAGGCTGACTATTTGAGGTCAAGCTCTCCGTATCACTAGATAGACTCTCCGCAATCTCTGTTTCGGTATCAGTCGATAGACTCTCAGCAATCTGTTTCGGTATTGGCATTGAAGTCTTCAATCCCATGTATATTTTTCTCGTGTCGCATCATATCGTAACGTTTGGTGAACGTGCATTCGCACTTAGAGCAAGTATAAGTCATGTTGACGGTTGAACGTCGACTGTGTGTTTTGGGAATACACCTGCTTTTATAGACAGTAATGCTCGTCAAGGCTTAGGTTAACGCTTCAACGCCCTGGTGAACTAGCTCAGAAGCTCTAATTTTCATGGAATTGCCACCAATACATTGAAATGCAGTGACGCCCGTCAACGCCCGTCGTTACGCCTTAACGCCGGTCTCAATGCCTTAACGCCCTACATTTATGCCTTAACCACGTCTCAGTGTCACAGGACACTTCCGGTCACGTGACCGGAACTGAAGTGACGTCACAAGACAGGTGGCGCCCCCCTGTCGGATTAGGTCAATAAGAACCAATTTAGCCTGTCAAGAGTCAATTTATCCTTCACATCATGTCGATGGTTAAAGGTCATTTCCGGTCACGTGACAGATATGGTATAATTCAAGACAGACATGGTATAATACAGCACAGATTTGGTATAATGCAGGACAGATATGGTAATACAGCAAAGATAAGGTATAATGCATGACAGATATGGTATAATAGATGACAAACATTGTATAATACAGAACATATATTGTATAGTACAGGACATATATGGTACAATACAGGACATATGGTATAATACAGCACAGATAAGGTATAATACAGTACAGATTTGGTATAATACTGGACAGATTGTTTAATACAGGACATATTGTACATGTAAAATACAGCACAGATATTGTATAATACAGCAGGGATATGATATAATACAGAACATCTGTTCTATAATACAGGACATATTGTATAATACAGGACATATATTGTATAACGCAGCACAGATAATGTATAATACTGGACATACATTGTATAATACAGAACATATATCGAATAATACAGCGCATATATTGAATAATACAGGACATATATGGTATAGTACAGGACATATATGGTACAATGCAGGACATATTTTATAATACAGCAGAAATACGGTATAGTACAGGACATATGGTACAATACAGGACAGATATTGTATAATACAGCACAGATAAGGTATAATACTGGACATATGTTATAATACAGGACATATATTGTATAATACAGGACAAATATTGTATAATACAGGACATATTGAATAATACAGGACAGATTATATAATACAGCACATATATGGTATAGTGCGGGACATATACAATACCGGACAGATATCGTATAATACTGAGCAGATGAGGTATAATACTGGACAGATATGGTATAATACAGGACAGATGGTATAATACAGAACAGATATTGTATAGGACAGGACATATGGTATAATACATGACATTGTATAATACAGCACGGATATGGTATAATACAGGACGGATATGGTAGAATACAGGACAGATACTGAAAATACAGCACAAATATGGTATAATACAGGACAGATATTGTAAACACGACATGATATAATACAGCACAGATATGGTATAATGCGGGACATTGTATAATAGATGACAAATATGGTATAATACATCGGAGATATGGTACAATACAAGACATGGTGTAATACAGCACAGATTTGGTATAAAACAGCACAGATATGATATAATGCAGGACAGATGGTATAATTGAGCACATATATTGCTTAATAAGGTCATGTAATGTAACACATGACAGATACTGTATAACACAGGACAGATATTGTATAATACAGCGCAGATTTGGTATAATGCAGGACAGGTATGTTACAATACAGCGAAAATATGGTATAATGCATGACAGAGTACAGATATTGTATAATACAGAACATATATTGTATAATACAGGACATATATGGTACAATACAGGACATATGGTATAATACAGCACAGATATAGTATAATACAGCACAGATTTGGTATAATACAGGACAGATATTGTATAATACAATACATATATTGTATAATAAGGCACAGATATTGTATAATACAGCACAGATATTGTATAATACAACACATATGGTATAATACAGCTCAGATATGGTATAATAGGGGGAAAATATTGTATAACACAGAACATGTATAATACAGGACATGGCACAATACAGGGCAGATACTGTATAATACAGCACAGATTTGGTATAATACAGAACATATATTGTATAATACAGGACAAATATGGTACAATACAGAACAGATTTGGTATAATACAGGACAGATATTGTATAACACAGGACCGATATTGTATAATACAGCACAAATATGGTATAATTCATGGCAGATATGGTATAATACAGCACAGATATGGTTAATAGAGTGCAAATATTGTATGATACAGGACATTGTATAATACAGGACATATATGGTAGAGTACAGGGCAGATATGGTATAATACAGCACAGATATGGTATAATACAGTACAGTTACTGTATAATACAGCACAGATTTGGTATAATAGAGAACATATATGATATATAATACAGGAAATATGGTACAATACAGGACAGATTTGGTATAATAGAGGACAGATATTGTATAACACAGGACAGATATGGTATAATACAGGACATGTATAATACAGCGCAGATATGGTGCAATACAAGACATGGTGTAATACAGCACAGATTTGGTATAAAACAGCACAGATATGGTATAATGCAGGACAGATGGTATAATTGAGCACATATATTGCTTAATAAGGTCATGTAATGTAACACATGACAGATACTGTATAACACAGGACAGATATTGTATAATACAGCGCAGATTTGGTATAATGCAGGACAGGTATGTTACAATACAGCGAAGATATGGTATAATGCATGACAGAGGACAGATATTGTATAATACAGAACATATATTGTATAATACAGGACATATATGGTACAATACAGGACATATGGTATAATACAGCACAGATATAGTATAATACAGCACAGATTTGGTATAATACAGGACAGATATTGTATAATACAATACATATATTGTATAATACAGCACAGATATTGTATAATACAGCACAGATATTGTATAATACAACACATATATGGTATAATACAGCTCAGATATGGTATAATAGGGGGAAAATATTGTATAATACAGAACATGTATAATACAGGACATGGCACAATACAGGGCAGATACTGTATAATACAGCACAGATTTGGTATAATACAGAACATATATTGTATAATACAGGACAAATATGGTACAATACAGAACAGATTTGGTATAATACAGGACAGATATTGTATAACACAGGACCGATATTGTATAATACAGAACAAATATGGTATAATTCATGGCAGATATGGTATAATACAGCACAGATATGGTATAATAGAGTGCAAATATTGTATGATACAGGACATTGTATAATACAGGACATATATGGTAGAGTACAGGGCAGATATGGTATAATACAGCACCGATATGGTATAATACAGTACAGTTACTGTATAATACAGCACAGATTTGGTATAATAGAGAACATATATGATATATAATACAGGAAATATGGTACAATACAGGACAGATTTGGTATAATAGAGGACAGATATTGTATAACACAGGACAGATATGGTATAATACAGGACATGTATAATACAGCGCAGATATGGTATAATACAGGACATTGTATAATAGATCAAAGATATGGTATAATACAGCACAGATATGGTATAATACAGAACATCTTGTATAATACAGGACAAATATTGTATAATACAAAAGGTGTATTTACAAAAAAACCTCATTTGTCAGGAGTAGGATTCGAACCCACGCCCTTCATTGCGCACACCAGCACTTAGAACTGGCGCCTTAGACCACTCGGCCATCCTGACTTTACAGTTATAGATTTATAGTTTTAACTATTGTATCAGAAGTATCAAGTAAAAAACTCATGTGTCAGGAGTAGGATTCGAACCCACGCCCTGCATGTGCAGACCAGCACTTGAGACTGGTGCCTTAGACCACTCGACCATCCTGACTTTTACAGTATAGTTCACAGTATCAATTCATATGTAGTATTCATGCACGATGCGACCACCAAGTATGTAGATGCGTTTACATGCAGAGAACTACAAGATGACGCCCCACACTATATATTCGGACCAAGGATGGTCCCTGTCTACCCCAAACACCTTCCTTCACTTCCCCAAAACGCCCGCTTTCGCTACTACTACTACTACTGATGACGTCAAAGATGACATGGACATCCCTGAAGTCGTGGTCTACACCTCAAGAGCTTCACTTTGACACCCAACACGACGCATCCGGACCAAGGATGGCCCATCTCTACACCAAATACCTTCCTTCACTTCCCAAAATGCCCACTTTCGCTACTACTCGTACTGATGACTTCACCAATGACGTCACAGATGCTGTGGACATCCGTCAAATCGTGGTCTCTACCCCGAGGGCTACAAGATGAAACTCCACAGGACGCATTCGGACCAAAGATGGTCCATCTCTACACCAAATACCTTCCTTCACTTCCCCAAAATGCCCACTTTCGCTACCACTCGTACTGATGACGTCACCGATGACGTCACAGTTGCTGTGGACATCCGTCAAGGCGGGGTCTACATCCCGAGAGCTACAAAATGACACCTCCAACAACATATTCGGACCAATAGTGGTCCATCTCTACCCCAAACACACTCCCACGCACCCCAAAATCACCACTTTACTCATTACACTCAACTGCGCATGCGCAGATTGACGGACTTGCAATAAAAAACACGCCGTTCTGACTCTACCCCACAAAACCTTCACTTTGACACCTCCCACGACCCATTTGGACCAATAGTGGGTCATCTCTACCCCAAATTCACCCCCCACGCACCCCCAAAATGCCTGCTTTTCATACTACGGCCAGACTGCGCATGCGCAGAATATTGAAAACGGACGATAAATTAGTACAGTCGGATACTTCAAAGTAAGACCTCGTACGACACCATCAGACCACTAGTGGCTCACCTAGACCCCAAAACGTCCACCCAGCACTATTTACCCACTACGCATGCGCGCAGTAACTTTTTCAAAACAATCATCGTGTTCTACGTGGTGAAACATGAAAAACAAGATCCCATAACCCATATCGCAAATGTCTAGGCGTAAGTTGCCCAGTATGGACCTATCCACTGAGCCAGTAGGCCTGTGGGCCTATCCAGACCTCCGTGAACTTTTCGAAAAATTTCACCGCTTAGCTTCGGGACCCCGCCCATCGTGTTCTACGTGGTGAGACGTGAAAAACAAGATCCCACAACCCATATCGCAATGAACATGTGTGAATTGCCCAGTATGGACCTTTCCACTGAGCCAGTAGGCCTATGGCCTATCCAGACCTTCGTGAACTTTTCGAAAAATTTCACCGCTTAGCTCCGAGACCCTTTCCATCGTGTTTTAGGTGGTGAGACGAAAACAAGACCCCACAACCCATACCGCAAATATCTAGGCGTAAATTGTCCAGTATGGACCTATCCATTGAGCCAGTATGGGCCTATATCAAAACGTCCGTGAACTTTTTGAAAAATTTCACCGCTTAGCTCCGAGACCCTTCCCATCGTGTTTTACGTGGTGAGACGAAGAAAACAAAACCCCACAACCCATAGTAAAATCCACAAAAGAAAATCAGCAACCCCATACAGGCATTTTCCCAGGCATAGATGCAAATGTGCGAATCAGGCCCTATTTTAGGGGTAAAGTCCGTGTTCCGCTTGTTATATTTTCGGGACAAATCCTCAATTTACATACACCCACCCATGACTTGATAGGCAGACCCCGATAAGCTGGAGACCGATATTCTGGAAGACGGAGGTATCCCAGCAGCCTTTGCAGCGGTCCCTGACAACTATAGCGTGGGCTAAACTGGAGCATGGCGACGTATTCACTTTGCCCAGGCAGACCGCGCTTTTCACCATTAATTCGGATTTCCGCGCCTTTTGAGGTTGGTAATCGTTTGGAATCGATACGATACCATTAATAATGTAACATTTAACAGCTCGAAGGATCAATTGTGTGATAGACTCCAGGAAAGAGTAATAAACAGCTCTAAATAATCTACAACAGTGGCTTAACTCAGCCCCCAAAATCCTGAGATAACGCCGTTATTGTCGGCATATAGCATATACCAATAAGTGAGTTCTATTGATATCTCCACATGTTTAATCGTTTTTGTTAATAAGAATAGTGTAAAGCCAAAAATATGTCCCGTGGAGCTACGAGGCCTTATTTATATAGTGAAGGCCAGTTGAGCGTGGCTTCACTGATGATCTCTGTGTCTGTTTGTTGGAACAAGGTTAAAAATCAAAATCTCGGTTATCCTCTCAGCATGGAGTCTGTATCGGTGGCTTATAACCGTATGATAAATTTTCTGTATATACAGACAATCAATTTTATTTGATCTTTGGTCTTACGTGTGTTCCTAATGTCATGCTGACACTGCGATGAGTAATTCTCAGTTACAGTGATTATTTCATTGACTTGAAGGAATTTTGCTAAAACAAGTATATATCTGCGTTATTTAGTTATTTACGATTTCATGATCAATAAGGCAATCATTTAATAAGTCAATCGTTGAATATGTATATTTAACAACTTTATGAAAAACAGAAGGGGGGCTGGGTAAGCGCCCTGTAGCTCACTGTCGTAGGTTTGTTTAGAGCCGTTTATTACTCTTTCCTGGAATCTTTACCACACATTTGATCCTTTGAATTGTTAAATGTTACATTATTAATGGTATCTTATCGATTCCAAACGATTATCAACCTCAAAATGCGTGGACACCCGAATTAACGATGAAATGCGCGGTCTGCCTGGGCATAGTGAATACCTCGCCATGCTCCAGTTTAGCCCACACTATAGTTGTCAGGGACCGCCGCAAAGGCTGCTGGGATACCTTCATCTTCCAGAATTAACCCTTTTGGATGACCCAGGTATGTCTTGTGCTGCATAAGAGACTAAGATATTACCCGAAGAGGATACCAACACAACTACCCGTGCCCAGAATCTGCTGACCCTGCATGATGTATTTCAAACCTTCATGGCGACGCAGTTGGTGACGGGAAATTATTCCCCAACATAATGATGTCCGTTCATGGATGATCGACAATGCATAAGGCATCGGGATAGGGCGTTAAGATGTTGAGACGAGCGTTAAGGCGTAACGACGGGCGTTGACGGGCGTCACTGCATTTCGATGAATTAGTGTCAATTCCATGGAATGTCAAGAAAAATCAGAGTTTCTGAGCTATTTCACCTGGGCGTTAAGGCGTTGAGCTGGACGTTGGTGGGCGTTACTGTCTATAAAAGCAAGCGTATTCCAAAAAACTTGCACAGTCGACGTTCAACGTCAACATGGGTTATACATGCTCTGAGTGCGAACAACTGTTTCAGGACATGCTGCCTCAACGGTATCCTGGACTGCCCGATGACGCTTAGGCCAAAACACCCTGGCCGAAGATTGAATTGTCTCAAAAGACGGCTTCTGATTGAACAAGAGCATACTTGGATTGTAAACATATCCGACGCGGCTGTCATGCGTGTTGTTGTTGTTCTCTCATCTGTCTACATCATGGCGTTAAGACGGAATGGGTGGACACACACTGAGGCTAATGGGGCACAAACGACCTTATATGACCACTCACTCACTCTCACTCACTCACCATCGTTAGTACGCCAATGCGTTAGGATGGGCATTGGGCACGCCCCGCGGGAGTTGGGCACGCCTCACTCATTCACTCACTCACGCATGCACTAAGGGAGAGGTAACTCTACCATGGTAGATCAACCCATATCACCAGTATGCATGGGATAATGAGTTCGGGATGCACTCCAGCGCCCACGAGTCGCTCCTTATAGGTTAGTGTATAAGGGTAGTCATGTCTCAATGGCGCACCTGAGCGACGCGGCACTTTGACAAATATATATATGTATAGCTGCTCGCCTATCCCTATCATAGGACTATAATTCCGTCTTTTCCGCCCGGGGGAGGGGGGGAGTTACGTATTTCGCTTTTTATATTTTTTTCTGGAGAAACTTTTACATACACCCGCTAACCCAATCTCAATATCCCGGCAGGTGACGACAACAACACATGCTGTGCAGAATAAGCCCCATCGTAATCCCAGAAGTACCACATAGTCACGCCAAGCAGGAGACTGAAGAGCAGATTCACGCACATACTTTTTTTCACGAGAGCCAGCCACGCCGCCGACATGGGACACTTCATTGCACTCGCCACGGTCTCGGATAATGTAGGACATTATAGTCTGGGAGCTAGCAGAGGTTTATCGGTCATGTCGAGTACGAAAGGTTTGACACCTGGAATGTGTAGGACTATGGGTGGGAACCCCAAAATGTGGATTCTTAAGTTTGGCACTCGTGCACAGCCCCCTGGGGGCACTCTCAAAGTACCCCCAAAATTGATTTTATCGGTCATGGTGGAGTACGAGGACCAAACTCAGTTAATATGTTCTTCATGGGAGTCTGATTGCAAAAAGCCGATTCTTAAGTTTCCAGCTAATGTACTAAGCCACTTAAGAACGGCCTAATTAACGCTAATTATGACTTTTATCGGTCATGTTGAGTACGAGGATGAATTTTTGCTCAAATGTACTCTACGATATGCTGATTACGAAATGCTGATTCTTAAGTTGCAACTCCATGCACTAATCCACTTAAGAACGGGTCAAAGGTCAATAATTGACCTAATTACGTTTTCGGGAATGACATAATCCGCCATTTCTCTGCAACCGCTTTGGGTAGGAAATTGAAATTTGGTTTATTGTGAAGGTCTAATCATGAGGAATAAGAATCACTTGTTAAATTTTTAATTTTATTGTGCCTTCATGGCTTAAAAACGCAATTAAGCTCCAAAAATGTACCCTTTTGACCCCCCCTAGAGATTTTAATTTTATCGGTCATGATCGAGTACGTCCGTAAACCTTATGTTAAAATGTTCGTCTGGGAACCCTGAATACGAAAAACTCATTCTTAAGTGTCCATGTGATGTACAAATCCACTTAAGAACGAGAAATAGGTAGAAATGCACTGCATGACCCCAGGTCCAGTTTATCGGTCATAATTGAGTACATCCACAAAACCGACGTCAAAACGATTGTCTAGCATCCCTGAATCAGAAAAAGTTATTCGTAAGTATCCATGTGAGGAAAAAATCCACTTAAGAACGAGTAATATGTCCATTTATGTCAGCCTGTTCAGGTTATCATTGACTTCCTTCATGAAATGATACGTCTTCGTAGTTACAGTAAGATAAGCAATATCATTAGTTTTCGGAGTTCATGCAATGGAGTCATCAGCCATAGATATTTTAGGACAATAGGACATTGCATGGCCTATTCTTTCTGTACCTTCTGAACTTCGAGCTCTGGTGACAGACGTGGACAGAGGACACACATATTGATTAAAAGAATAAAATTTAATCAAAATCTAATCAGAATTACCCGTAACACTGTTACAATATTACAATATTACAATTGCAATGTTGAAAATTGCAGGCCCCTGGCATACAGGCAACGGGTGCTTTGTGTCAGAATCTTAATTTTGTGTGGTCATTAGCTTGCGAATTAAATTTAAAACCTAATTGTTTTGCTGAATCATTCAGTCGGTATGGTCGCACGGCATCTATTCGTCCGGTCATGGACTTCAGCTTAGCCATTTCTGTTCATTCATGGATCATTCAGCATTCTCTTCCTCATCAGAAACTCTTTCCTCTTCATCAGATGATGCAACCAACCTCTAAATTTTCGTCACTCTCGTCATTCTCCAATTCATCCGAGTCAGTTTCTTCCTCCGGAACCATCGTTTCCGGTAGCTGTTGGCCTTCAAACCAGATTGGGGTGTAGGCTCCCTCAATCAGTTCCCATCCATCTTTCTCTGAAGGGTGTTGCTGAATGGTGACTTCATCGGCATGTGTCCACATTCTGGAAACGAATGCAGCTCTCTTGATATGGGTGATGATTTCAGATTCACACGGCGGTATTCCGCTTGCATCAATGCCCTTAAGTTTGTCCAAGGGGTTCTTTCCAGTGGACTTGGGTCGGTATACCTTTTCAAAGGCCTGGAATCTGCATTTGTTGAGGGAGGTACCTTCTTTCTTTGCCCCGTAGATCGTCGCTGTGTACTTCAGCAAGATCTCCTGACTCCTTTGGCTTGGGTCTGCATCTGTTCCTATGTCTCTGAATGCCTTCTGTACCTCCTTGTCTTTTTCCAACAGCACGAATGGCCGCTTCTTTCCCTTGCGCACAAATGCTGAAGTATAATCGGACCCTGTGAAGGAATGAAATCCAGGGAGGGCTGCGCACACGTTCTGACCCAATGACTTCGCAACAGACGATATGTTGATGAATCGTCTATCTCTCTTCGATGTTGTACCAACATCCATCCACACGGTACCAGCAAACTTATGACAGTGATGTAGTAAAACAACGGCTATGTCTGTGTCGGATGCGCGTACTGCTATGTTGCTATACGTCGAAGACGGAAATGTGAACAGAGAAGGAGTGGAATCTCTCACAAACAACCACGAAGAGGCAGACACAAAGGTATGCCTACACGCCTTGGCCACAGATTCCCCTAATAGCAACATAGCAGTACGCGCATCCGACACAGACATAGCCGTTGTTTTACTACATCACTGTCATAAGTTTGCTGGTACCGTGTGGATGGATGTTGAAGAGAGATAGACGATTCATCAACATATCGTCTGTTGCGAAGTCATTGGGTCAGAACGTGTGCGCAGCCCTCCCTGGATTTCATTCCTTCACAGGGTCCGATTATACTTCAGCATTTGTGCGCAAGGGAAAGAAGCGGCCATTCGTGCTGTTGGAAAAAGACAATGAGGTACAGAAGGCATTCAGAGACATAGGAACAGATGCAGACCCAATCCAAAGGAGTCAGGTGATCTTGCTGAAGTACACAGCGACGATCTACGGGGCAAAGAAAGAAGGTACCTCCCTCAACAAATGCAGATTCCAGGCCTTTGAAAAGGTATACCGATCCAAGTCCACTGGAAAGAACCCCTTGGACAAACTTAAGGGCATTGATGCAAGCGGAATACCGCCGTGTGAATCTGAAATCATCACCCATATCAAGAGAGCTGCATTCGTTTCCAGAATGTGGACACATGCCGATGAAGTCACCATTCAGCAACACCCTTCAGAGAAAGATGGATGGGAACTGATTGAGGGAGCCTACACCCCAATCTGGTTTGAAGGCCAACAGCTACCGGAAACGATGGTTCCGGAGGAAGAAACTGACTCGGATGAATTGGAGAATGACGAGAGTGACGAAAGGTTAGAGGTTGCATCATCTGATGAAGAGGAAGGAGTTTCTGATGAGGAAGAGAATGCTGAATGATCCATGAATGAACAGAAATGGCTAAGCTGAAGTCCATGACCGGACGAATAGATGCCGTGCGACCATACCGACTGAATGATTCAGCAAACAATTAGGTTTTAAATTTAATTCGCAAGCTAATGACCACACAAAATTAAGATTCTGACGTAAAGCACCCGTTGCCTGTATGCCAGGGGCCTGCAATTTTCAACATTGCAATTGTAATATTGTAATATTGTAACAGTGTTACGGGTAATTCTGATTAGATTTTGATCAAATTTTATTCTTTTAATCAATATGTGTGTCCTCTGTCCACGTCTGTCACCAGAGCTCGAAGTTCAGAAGGTACAGAAAGAATAGGCCATCCAATGTCCTATTGTCCTAAAATATCTATGGCTGATGACTCCATTGCATGAACTACGAAAACTAATGATATTGCTTATCTTACTGTAACTACGAAGACATATCATTTCATGAAGGAAGTCAATGATAACCTGAACAGGCTGACATAAATGGACATATTACTCGTTCTTAAGTGGATTTTTTCCTCACATGGATACTTAAGAATAACTTTTTCTGATTCAGGGATGCTAGACAATCGTTTTGACGTCGGTTTTGTGGATGTACTCAATTATGACCGATAAACTGGACCTGGGGTCATGGAGTGCATTTCTACCTATTTCTCGTTCTTAAGTGGATTTGTACATCACATGGACACTTAAGAATGAGTTTTTCGTATTCAGGGTTCCCAGACGAACATTTTAACATAAGGTTTACGGACGTACTCGATCATGACCGATAAAATTAAAATCTCTAGGGGGGTCAAAAGGGTACATTTTGGAGCTTAATTGCGTTTTTAAGCCATGAAGGCACAACAAAATTAAAAATTTAACAAGTGATTCTTATTCCTCATGATTAGACCTTCACAATAAACCAAATTTCAATTTCCTACCCAAAGCGGTTGCAGAGAAATGGCGGATTATGTCATTCCCGAAAACGTAATTAGGTCAATTATTGACCTTTGACCCGTTCTTAAATGGATTAGTGCATGGAGTTGCAACTTAAGAATCAGCATTTCGTAATCAGCATATCGTAGAGTACATCTGGGCAAAAATTCATCCTCGTACTCAACATGACCGATAAAAGTCATAATTAGTGTTCATTAGGCCGTTCTTAAGTGGCTTAGTACATTAGCTGGAAACTTAAGAATCGGCTTTTTGCAATCAGACTCCCATGAAGAACATATTAACTGAGTTTGGTCCTCGTACTCAACCATGACCGATAAAATCAATTTTGGGGGTAGTTTGAGAGTGCCCCCAGGGGGCTGTGCACGAGTGCCAAACTTAAGAATCCACATTTTGGGGTTCCCATCCATAGTCCTACACATTCCAGGTGTCAAACCTTTCGTACTCGACATGACCGATAAACCTCTGCTAGCTCCCAGACTATTAGTACCTCGTGGCGCACTGCTAAGTATCCATATTAGCATCTATGTTGAAAGCAAAGCATCACGCAGAAACTCCGAACAGCGCATGCCAACTGTATTTCTTCCGTTACCATGGAGATCAGCTTTAGACGCAAAAGATTTACACCGGTGCTGTGCCAAATCGTCCACCATTAATGTCGCTATGTACGATCTTACGAGGTTCAATTGAATTTGGTGTTCACAGCGACCAAGTCATGAATATTTAATAGTCTTTTGACATCAGGGTCACAGTTTAACTACTTTACATGCAGTCGGGGAGGGAGGATAGGGTCATCGTATCCCCTTTAACGCAAGGTTTACGTCAAGGACCAGTCCATAATTCTACACCGCCTTATGGTGCCAACCTGGTGGGAGGGCGGTGGGAGGGCATCAACATCAGAAGATACCCCGCCAGCAAAGTGTGTGATTCGTCTGAGCTAACCAAAAAGCACCTGCCATATCCCCTTCAAAGCACTATGAAGAGCTTCCCGGATCGGTTGACACCCGCGTTAGTGCAAGCCGGTTCGATGCTGCAAGCGACATATCCAAATGGGGGAGAAAATAGGATTTACTGGTTCTCGTGAAAAAAGGTATGTGCGTGAACCTGCTCTCCAGTCTCGTGCCTGGCGTGCTTCTGGGATTACAATGGGGCTGATAGGCAGTGAACTGAACTGTAAATATGTTGTGAACTGAACCTATTTCGCTGAAATAAATATGTGTCGATGGAATTTCACCCTCCTCCCTTATTACAACTGACTGGCAATTTAGCTGAAAACCTGAAATTTCACCTCTATTTATCAGCAATTGTGGAAAGACGTAAAAAAGGGACATTTGCAGGTCGCCTATCCCTGGTAACGATGCATTGGATCTTGCATTGGATCTTGCGATGCATTGGATGACGACGCAATACATTCCAGTTTGCAGTAGAGGAAAGTTTGAGATAAGCTTCCATTCTGCAGAAATTTGAACAATATTGTATTCCAAAGAAAATGTTACCTATGAGCGCCACAGGTTCTTTACGATTTCACAGAAAAATGGTGAAACCATTCATCAATATGTCGCCCAGTTACGCACTAGTAGTAGAACATGTGAATTTGGGGAGTCTCTGATTAGGGACCATATACATGTCATACAATCGATAGTGCACCTCAAGGGCTACTCGCTCGCACTTGGGGGTATAAAAGGCTCCACCCGGAGTCATCTGTCTACCTGGCCGTGCTTTGTGGTTCCTGCATGAAGTCTCAAACTAATATTTTATAATAAAGTGTATTTCGCGGAACATTCGGGATGTTGGCTGTTATATCCACACAAGAATCATACCCTATATACCATAGTTTCGTCATCCAAGCAAATAGAGTGTGAAAGGTACTGCTTCTCACAACCTATACACGAGCGGTTTATGTGAAAGTTCGACAAAACTCAACTAAGAAGTGGTGAACTGTTTTTATTTTATCCGATTAGACTGCTGGTTTTTCTATTATAAATCTAGAGGATTGAACATATAGCAAATTGCAATTAAACGGATATACATGATATCAGAAATCGATGTACAACAGAGCAGCATCTTTTTTTTCAACACCTGTTCCGGTTCTTACAATCACACGCTTTGGATCGGCATCTTGATGTGCTCTGTGGTTATTGGGTTGTTTCGTGAGATGAAACAAAGGAAAATAAAGATATTTACGCCACAAACAAGGATTAGAGCGAATCCTTCATTTTCAATATGAGATAACCCTTCTATACCTCCAAGGGCGAGTGAGTACCCCTAGAGGTGCACTATCGATTGTATGCCGTTATATAGTTTGTGGCATACCTGATAATACCATCAGACAGCGCCTACTCCTGAATGATGGTCTGACATTGGCTAAGTCATTGCGAATATGTAGGGCAGCGCGGAGGCTGTCAGAATGCAAGCTAAGCACATCCAGTGTTTCGGTCAATGCCGTGAAACAGGAAACATCCAATCGGAGGTATGCGCAGTAAAAAGTAGACAAAGTTTGCACTGACTACTAAACAAAAGCAACCGCCGTGTGATAGATGTAACAGGTGTCACGATGTGCAAAAACCTTGCCCAGCACAAGGAAGAAATTGTAGAAAGTGTGGCGTGCTCGATCACTTTGAAATTTGCTGCAAGTCTGGGAAAAAGGCCTGGTGGAGTACACACAGTGGAGGAGTTTGAGGATTGTGCCTGAATGGGGACTTCCATGTAGATACTGATACTCCGGAAAGAGATTAGACCCTGTCATAAGAGGTCAACGAGATCATCCTCCCATTCAAGTTGGAAACAGAGGCACAGGTGAACATAATTTCAGAGGATGGCTACATGGAACTGAACCAACGGCCAACATTGCATCATTCCAATTCGCGGGTAACTGGATATTCGGGCGCGAGTATACCAGTGAAAGTTGAATGTCGGGCTAGTGTGACAAACAAGGACACTAACTTTGCCATTTCATTCATTGTTATACCCAGGAGAGTGCATCTTATATTGGGTCTAAGTGTGTGTGACCAGATGAATCTTATCAATGGTGTTTTTGGTTGACACTCGGGTTGACTATGATACATTGTTTAGTGAGTTTCAATATGTGTTTCAGGGATTGGAATGTCTGCCGGGAGAGCACCATATTGGTACTGATCTCGCGGTATCAGCGGTGGTACACCCTTGACGTAAAGTTCCATTCAAACTTCGCGATCAGCTCACAGAAGAACTTGATCGAATGGAATCGCTTAAGGTCATCTCCAAAGTAGAAGAGCTAACAGAGTGGGTTAACTCCCTTGTAGTGGTGGGAAAAAATGGAAACCTTCGCGTGTGTCTTGATCCACGGGATCTCAGCCGTGCAATTCGCCGTGAGCATTACAAATTGCCAACACGTGAAGAAGAACACAGTTCGCGGGTGCAACCACATTCCGCAAGTTAAACGCGTTGTCTTTCGCTTATGGTAAATGAAGTTTGATGCTGCCAGCTCCGGCGTTGTATCTTGAATAACCCATTTTCTAGTTGCACATTTCTGGGGCTTCCTTGTGGTATTTCGTCTGCACTGGAAGTCTATCCTATGACCATACACCAAGTGTATGAGGATCTTGATTGTGTTGATACGACGATGGACGACTCCGTTATCTGGGAAAAGACGAGAGTCGAACATGATGCACGTCTACAACGGGTATTGGAGAGAACGTACAGTGCCAACATCCGACATAATCCAGAAAAGTGTATGTTTGGTATGACCCAGAACAAATTAGTGAACATCTCTGCAGATGCACCACAGTCCGACTTGGGCGCAGTGCTACTACACTACTATGACGGCGAGTGGCAGTCAGTCGCGTATGCTTCGCTTGCCATGAGCGAGTGTAAGTCACGCTACGCGCAAATTGAGAAAGATATACTCTCAACTACCTTGGTTTTGAATGTTTTCATCAATATATCTGTGACCCGAGTGTGGAGCTGGAAATCGACCATAATCCGCTCATTCCACTGTTTGTGAAATCACTCAATGACTGTCCTATCAAGATTCAACGTTAGATGGTCAGACTCCAGAAGCATGATTTGAAGGTATCCGATACCCCAGGAAAGTACATGTTCATCGCGGACAGGTTGTCGCGTGCTGTTGAAAGGGGTGTAACTTCAGATTTCAAGACGTCAATGAATATGTTGACATTATGCTTGAGAATATTCACATATCTGACATACGGCTGACTCGAGTTCGAGAGGAAACGGCGAAGGATGTTGCCATGGCAGTGCTCGAAGAAACGGTACTCAGTGGTTGGCCTGGAGCCAAAAGTAGCTGTCAGCCATCCATGCAGGAATGCTGGCTTGTAGGAAGTGCGTTGTCTGTCATGAACGGTGTAGTGATGAAAGGAAACAACGTTATTCCGAAAAGTCTTCGCAGCGACATACTGATTCGTATTCGCGAGGGACATCTCGGCATAGAGAAATGCAGGAAACGAGCGCGTGAAATCCTGTATTGGCCCAGGAAACACCAGGACATCGCAAATCTGGTGTCTAGTTGTGAAACATGCCAGAGGCCAGCAGAACAGCCGTACCACAAGGTTGGTATTGATCTGTTCGAGTACAAAGGCAAAAACTTGTTGATCATTATTTATTCTTACTCGACGTATCCAGAACTACAAGCTCTATGCACTGATCAGGTGCAAGAAAGCAACGTTTACGCATCGCGGGGTTACCGACGAAGTGTTTGTTGATAATGGCCCACAACTGTATAGTGCCGAAATGACAGTTTGCAATGGACTGGGGCTTCAAGCTGACAACATCCAGTCCCCATCATCCCCAGTCGAATGGGCTTGCTGAAACAAATGTGTCCAGATCTGCAAGAACATGATCAGAAAATGTCTGGACAGTGGGGAGGATTGGTACCAGGGGGTACTAGTGTACAGAAATACCCCTTTGGAAATCGGATTGTCACCTGCTCAGCCATTGTGTAGACGAAGAATCCGGTCTAATCTTCACATTCATTCCAGTTTGCTGTAGTTCGCCAGGAGAAACAGAAAAAAGGTAAAACAGAAGTATTACCATGATTCGCACACGCGTCCCCTTCGACCTGGCGAACAGGTTTTATTGGGTACCTATGACAATTGGTAATTGGTCAATTGGTACCTCGTTCGCATGAGGTGGAGACCAATAGTGGTAGTATCTTTCGACATAATCGCGTTGACATCCGGCCATACATATCATGGATCAACAGAATTTGGCAAGTTCATCGAGACGTGATCTTATCGGTGCCCAACTCCACCATAGTTGGTCCTGTTGCAGACCGATGACATGATAGGGGTACTGTATGTTCGCTTCAAGGTCTGCTGCCTCCTATTTCGTGGGAGGCCCATTGACCGAGTGGTTTAGATCGCCGCCATATAGTGCTGGAGGTTGGGTGCCTAACTCTGGTTCGAATCCCGCACGGGAATCTACCAATTTGCAGCACTAGAATCTCGGCTGTAATAAAAAAATAGTGTAATCCCAAAATAACAAAAATACATACGATACGATACGGTCAATACTAAATGAAAAAATATCTTCTGATTTATTTTTCATTTGATAAAGCGTATTTCGAAGTCCAGAACGGGAATCTGATTTTGGATCATGGGAGAAAATTTGTAATCTGGTAAACGCCTGAAGGATCTCGTGACAGTGAAAATGGTCCTGAAAAATGAGATTTTAAGGCCTGAAAATTTGAATGGATGTAGGTGTATGAAGTCCGTTACAAGGTGTGGAGTGGAGCTTGTCCCGTCTTGACACAAACAGAAATTAGAGGGTTCGTTTGCTTCGATAGCTGTCAAGCAATCAGTTTCAGTCTATGAAGGTTAGGGGGGGGGGGGGGGTCATAATGACCGACTATATAAATTTGACCAAAGGACCAGTGGTTTGCAGGTTACGTATGCCTGAGATACATCATTCTTTAGATGACGACTTTACAACGAATATTATGGATTAAGAATACTGATCAGCGATACGGATTTGATATTTTTGGAACATCATGATGTCTTGCCGGCATCATTGAAAACTGTTGACCGCTTCTCTCTTGCAGGAAACAAGCCTATGTTTATGTATACTATGATTGCCTTTTTGAATTTGGTGCTAATACTGTTATATGGAATATGAAATAGGTCTTTGGATTATGGACGCGGATATTCTTTAATGGACGACGGCTGAATTATGAATGACGGATCAGACGCTTGTAATTACATTTAGTTAGCTATATTATATATCAAAATGTGCTTTGGTTCATACTTTCTACAAATATGATATGAGTTTTCATATTTAGTATCAAGATAATTATACACATACAAAAACATTGGTTTTTGTGGTTGTCAGCTGAAGTCCATTTAACATAACATCTGAAAAGAACTAACATCTGAAAAGAACTAACAAACATGAACACCAAAAGAAATAATAAACTAGTCTCCATTTACAATGTACACTATTTCTGCATTCGAATTTTTAAGATAAAATAAGGTAAACTGAGTTGGAAAGTCTAATTTGTCTATGATAAATCGTTCAAAGATTTCCGTAAGTCATTTCGCCAATCGCTGCGTGTTTGACTAGCGGCACGAACACTTCGAGGAAAGTTGATTGGTAGCGATTTTTCATGCACCTCGCTCAAAATATTGAAAATTTTCCGTACAAAATAGCGTCTAGAAATGTAAAAACACAGACTTGGAGCAGTCAAACTTTATTCTCAGTTCTCATTTTATTCTCACTCAGTGACCAAATCGGTTCTATTATGGCATCAGTCCAGTAATATCTTCGTTACTTGTTATGTATTAGCATAAAAATAAAAATAAATCACCAAAAATCCAGAAGAGACTCGATGCATGAATCCACTTGACATGACAATATTCACCTTGTGGGACAATAACTATGAAAGTGTTGACGGACGTTGAACATGAAAATTTCAACTTTCCGCCATTGACAGCTCACCGGTGTTACCGATTGCCATTCAACGTGTACAGAGAGAGCCTTTTCATCCCCACTCCTCCTGTTTACTTCCATCATGCTTTCCCCCAAAGTGGCCCATATCAACACCAGGAAGTACGGTTTGAAGCCTCGTCTGCAGTTTTTAAATATCAAATTTATCAGAAATGGTGAAAAATCACAGCTTATAAAAGCAACAAATTGGAGCGATATGCAAGATGTGGGAAAAATTGACGTCTGGTGACTAAAAATATATACCCTCAAATTTCTGAACAAATTAGTTTGAGGGCTCCGACCCGGAAGTGACTAACTCCGGCCTGATGCCTGTCAGTCATAGAAGCATTGTTGAAATAAAGAATGCTCTCATCTGAGGAATCATTGTTGAAATAAAGAATTCTCCCATCTGAACAAACAATGCCCATCCCCAAACTATCCCGAGAAGGCACAAATAAAAATTATGTAAAGATGGAGTTTTTACAACCTAAATAACAAGTCTACTCCTTTTATTATTTGTTCCCATATGGAATAATACTGGGGTAGAAATAAAAGTACAATATCTCACTAACTTTTAAGTATTTTGTCATCTGGTACGAAGCACCTAGTAGAGTATCCTTCTGCCTATAACAGAAAATACACATCAATGATTAAATATGTCAAACACCCTTATTCCTTTTTTTTTAAATTCAATTTTCATGATTTTTTTAATTTAAACCCCCCCCCCCCCAAAAGAAGAAAAATCAAGATCTAACAAAACATAATCTGTTCAAAAGCTGCTTAGGCTACTTCTGGTAAAAAAGTCATGGCAGTGGTAAATTGTTCCATGTAATCCGTGGGTCATTCCAGGACTATGTCACGGGTATTAAAATTGATGTTGATACAGAGATCAAAAACATGATGAAACATATAATAGGTCACGTATTACGTGATTAGCCTGATATAAAAGTTCTCGCTGTGGCATTATATGGGACCTATCATCAGGTCACTACTTCTTTATTGATTTGTGTCATTGTAAATCGACTTTCTGTAGACATCAGTCCGATCCGCTTGTTGTACTGTTTCGCATTTTTAGTAACTCACAGTCCAATCGCAAACATTTTGCTGCAGACGGTACAGATGGATAACTTGATCATGTACGATCACCGATTTGGTCTCTCAGCCAAAATGAAATAGTGATGAAATTTATTCGATGAATTATTCATAAAAGAAATATTCTATAGCACTTGTGTCTATAACAACTTGCTAACCGTGCAATTATTGAGTGTTTTAGCACGGTTGTGTGAAATGTACAGGTGTTCATTGGTGCAGGTTCATTATATTTTACTGGGCAGGAGAGGGAGGGGTCGTCTGCTTCATACAATCGAATAACCTCACGAATAAATTACAAGATGGGATTTATTTTTCAAGTTTAACTGCTGTTTTCATCGTGAAATTGATTAACAAAGCGACGAAAATAGACCTGAATCCAAGTATGTTCCCCAAAGCCTGGCTCAGCTGACAGAATAACTCTCCACTGAGAGACCACATAAACTCGTCCACTGACATTGGCACGGTGCCAACCGAGATGGGAGTATGATGCCAACAGTTTACGTTTATAAATTTTAGGGCGCGGGCTTCGCCCTTGCCCCCAAAATATAAACTTTTCCACATTAACCGTGCGTAAAATAACCATTGAGCACGCATATGAAAACATTATTTCTTAAATAGTAACGTGTAAATCACGAACGGGTGATACAATCCTGTCGGTTTACCATATGAAACTAGTTGGACCACTCCACGGCACGTCTGCGAACTATGACTCGTGAAAACACCTGTTACATGTCCAATTCCAAGATGACTGCTCCCATGATACTGCATTACGCCGCCCGAAATGAAGGGTGAAAAGGGACGGAAGTTGACTCACTTTACAAAAGGACATCCTGGACGCCCCAAATTAGCTGTGACCGAGAGTTCAGATCTGATCCGTGTCTCAAGGCCTGCATCTAAAGGTGTTGTAGTAAGGAAAAGGTTACACCAAGATGAGTTCCGCTTGGTTCCAAACCTGGCACAGACAAGATGACAGGCACCGAAGCTACAGACACTGAGGGCATCCCTGGATCCATGAGATTACACCGGCCAAAGAATCCGGTTTCAAATCTAAAAGACATAACATATCAGTATAGCCGCGAGCGGCAATAACGGGTTCCAGACTTTGGCAATCACTACTGCACAACTGGCCTTTAACATACCATTAACTTTAAACATCAAAACATCATTAAAACACCATTATCTTTGGTCATCAAAATGCCATTAATTGTATCCATTTTAAGAGGATGATACCGTCAATCGCACCCATTAAATTCCACCAGCTATTCCCACCTCCTCGATCTCGAGCATCACACTTCGCTGCTGGAGCGGTCGGTCGATGTTTCGGTTACGGTATTCGAAATATCCGGTTCTATACGTAGCCAAA
The DNA here is from genome assembly GCA_036873755.1 of Hanleya hanleyi. Taxonomy (NCBI): domain Eukaryota; kingdom Metazoa; phylum Mollusca; class Polyplacophora; order Lepidopleurida; family Hanleyidae; genus Hanleya; species Hanleya hanleyi. The sequence goes on from JAVTVY010037480.1 coordinate 133,403, forward strand.
GTTGGTTCTGCGTGAAACCAAGTCTGGTTCTAAGTATTGTGGTCTTCACCGTGTTCTGATTCTTTATTCCATTCCAACTTTGTATCATACAAAGAACCATATTCGATTCCACGTAGAACCAAATTTTGATAGGTGTAGCAGACGCAGGGTTAACTTTATCTCAAGGGCTTGGCACATAACGTGACAGAAGCAGCCGGGACAACAAATGGTTATCGGATCACTCCAGCAGCGTATATGAGTTGGAAATAATGTGTTTGGTGATGGTCACTTAACCATTCCGGAAAACGGGTGAATTTTCAAGTATGAACTCCGATTTCACATTTTGAAATACTGTGTTAAATGTAGAACACTTCAGAAAAAATTAGCTTCACACAACACCTGACTGGCTTCACCTAGAATTAAATTGGTTCCACGATGAAACAACGTTGGTTTCATCTAGAACCAATATCCTAAAGAACCAAGGCGGACCAAGATTTCTAAGAGTGTATATCCTTGGCTATTTTGAGTCAGATGCGGTTAAAGTGTCAACATGTAATATGACGCAGGAAAACCTTTTTTTTCAGAAATCTTGCCATATTGTCTTGTAGTAGGATCAGAGTAATTATCAACCCTATTATATTAGGGTTCTTGTATAACATCATTTTGAAGCTCTTTACTTGTGCAAAATCGACTGCATCTAAAGCGCGTTCTGCAAGGGCAAGTGTTCATGGACAATTTTTCCACAGCAAGGAAATAGTTCTCGAGTAGAAAGGAAAAAGAGACAATTTTTCCTCGTCAATTTCCACTGGGTCAAAAGCTAGTCGTGCTTGCTTTTCTTGACAAGTGAACAGGAAAACTTCGCCGTGTATATAGCCAACAAGAAAAAAATTGTCACTTTTATATGCGTGCGCATCTTCCTTGTCGCTCATCACCTTTCACTTCCTTGTAGTTTCTCGATTTACTCGCCAAGTGGACTTCCATCGTTCATGGTTCCATGACTTCCATGACGAGGGAAACGTGTTGCTTATCTACACGGACATGTCACTCATCCAGACTTGGCAAGGAAAACTTGACTAGCCCCCCCCCCCCTAATTATTTTTCTTATCCCTTGAGCTAGGGGACTGAAACTTAAAAAACTATACCCCTTGGGTCAAGCTCTACCAGCAAATGTAAAAAAATCCAAGATGGCCGTTTTCATGACGTCACAGAGACGTCATTTTCAAAAACGGCATTTTTTGGTCGGATTTTCTGAATTTTCTATTTATGAAATTTCTCCGCAAAAAACTGCATGATAAATTAGTAAATATTAATGTGATGTGAAATAAAATAGTTTTTGCCCACTTTTCATTGTGGAAAAGCAGAAATTTTGAAGAAATTTGACAAAAACATCACTTTTCTGGTACCCCACGTGGCCGCCATCTTGAATTTACCCATGATCCTCTGCTCAGAGGGTTATGCAAATGGGCTCAAATGACCCGTTCCGGAGATAGCCCAGAAAGTTTGGTAGGAGGGCCATAATGCCCCCCCCCAGGCCACGTAGGTTTAAGATAACAGGAACGATTGTATTTTACGTACTATTTCATTATGGCACGTAACCTGACCTCATCCGGGGCCAGGTCCTCGCTAAGAACCGCGTATATATTTACAAGACAATGCGAAACCACATTGAATGGACTAATATTACGTTATGGCTACGCAATTTTATGACCTGATTCATAATCACCAGGGGTCCGATAAAGAGGCGGAGATTTTTTACTCAAGAAAGCCTTGTTTAAAGTTATATTGGCAATAGTCAATACTTATAACCATTATAATAGCTAGAACCATTATAACTAGTATTAATGTATTGCTAATAAATAATTTGAAATATCGTAACTATTCCTAGTATAAATGATATAACTGCTTATATTTTTCTCACATCACGGTGGGCCCACATATATGATACAAAGATATCACACCCTTACGTTTTTGTGAGCGCTTTCCATTGCCATTCGACATTCACATGCTCAGCTACTGTGATCAATATTGGGTCGCTAAAGTTCGATTCATATAGTTTTTTTATCCAATTCGCAAGAAAACAACCCCCAGATAAATGACCACTCATGGTGATAATTCATGTATCATTTCATTTCGGTTGGTAGATGTATCGGTCCGTTTATTTAGATTGCAGCAGCTGTGGCAGTTTTGACATCCATCGAGGGAGCCGTCTGTCGGAGCGCTTCGGAGTGACCACAAATATATCCTGTCTGATGGAATTTGGACTGATATTACACATAATTAGAATTATTATCTCAAAATCCAATCTGCTGTTATTCAATGAAGCAAACAGTTACGACAGAAGCTCTATCATAGAGCATACAGATCTACTAGTGGGAAAATATGTCTGTGGTCAACATTATTCACTAAGCATATTTGGTTTGTGTGGTTTATGTTCATCGTCTGCAAATATCCATCGCCGAAATCGATGATTAATCGTTTGTAGACTGCATCATATTTTCCACAGATTTGATTTTATCACCAATAATGTTATCTAAATGTATCGCGTAACACAGTAATATCAAGCTAGTTTGATAAAAACGAACTGCCCGGTAGTTTTACCCAGCCCCGACATTGTCTCGTTCAAAATTAATTTCACACGATTTGCAGATAATCGGAAACATTATTTCGTCGACAATGTCGACAGGGTGGTAAATGACATATATCAGCTGTTGTTGGGTACAAAGCATTACTTCTGCTCTGGTGTATGTGTATGCGAAGGGTGGGGGTATCTCTTCCATCGTGGACTCAAGGGAAGACAAAATTGGGGTGGACACTTTGTAATTACAAAGTTTATAATACGTTGATAATTTTGAATTCCTTTGCATGGTCTCGTGAGCTAAGCACCATGGAATCAGTCGAAATGGCGGTCATACGTGTATCACTGAGGAAATGCATTTGTATCGTCGTCCTGTTTGAGCTTTTTCCTTTGCGAATTCCTAATGTAGGCCTACTCAGTATGTTTTGCAAAACTATATTCATGAACAGAATCATGAATTCATGAATTAAAAAAAATCATTGGAAAAAACTGTCAAATAAGTCTATCCCTCTGAGATCGTCAGCTCGGACATCTCGGATTGTCTTTTATTTGTTTTGTATTTGAACCCAGAGATATGTTGGCATGGGGGTCATGGGGGGCATGGGGGGCATTATGCCCCACCAAACTTTCTGCGCTATCTCCGGAACGACAGAAAATTGAGACATGACACTCCGTGACTTTGTAGTTTATCTTATTGGTGTCATTTTCCTGCCTATTTACATAACCCCCGTGCCAAGTATCATGGGTAAATTCAAGATGGCGCAATATGGGTTCCAGAAAAGTGATGTTTTCGTCATTTTTTCAATTTTTTTCTTTTTTGCACGGAACAGTGGACAAAACTATTTTATCTCACATCAGATCAATATTTACTAATTTATCTTGCAGCTTTTTCGGAGACGTTAAATGAATTCGAAAAAAATCTGCTCGAAAAGTCAACCTATAATGCCTTTTGGAAATGAGGTCACCAAAGCGGCCATCTTTGACTTTTTACATTTTCTGGTAGAGCTTCACCCAAGGGCATACTGTGGAAGTTTCAACCCCCAACCCCAAAGAGTAAGAATAACAATTAAGGGGGGGGGGGACAAATTGCCCCCCCCCCCTCTCTCCCAAACCTGGACAGGTCCCAAAGAGCCCAGTTCAGATAGGGTTAAACCTCATAGCCTCCACGATAGCCACACTATTCAGGAGACGATGTCAAATATGCAGTGTAGTCAACCGGTGTAGTCAACTCAAAATGGCGCTGGCTTGCATAAAATGAATGACATGTAGTACGGATCACTTGGGAAAAGGTACGAAATCTGACAAACAGATTACAGTATACAGAGGACAAATAGTTAGACCCTGTTTTATTCTAGTCACTAAGACATTTCATCCACTTCATTTTATGCACATCTCGCACTAATCGGAACTAAGCAGCTGGGACTCATTTTATGACGCGTGGGTTGGTTGTCCTCTTGTGGAAAGGGAAACTATGCTACTTGGCGTGTTTTACTGCGTATGATGAACAGCTATCCTATGCAAACAATTGGGCCAGTCAGATTGTTAGATAAATTGCGGATGTGAATACTGAAGTAAATTAATTGATCCACCTTATCATTCACAAAAAAAATGTACAGCGAAACGTGCTAATACCTACACCTGGGTAAACCGACCAACCTCTAAATACCGGTGTGGAATCTAAGGATGTCCGGTGGCTAAGAGTGTCCGGATCCTATCTCCTAGCCCATCTAGAACACTTTTTTCCACATTGGGGACAAGCGTCCGTCCTTGTCTGCAATAGAAAGGGATATGATAAGGGACACCAATCACCATGTCATTCTTATCCATCACACGGGCATTATCCATTTAAAGTATTTTAAACCTCGATTAACCAGAACGCTGTCAAAACCGACACACTAATATGGTCCTAAGCATGGTAGGTTTACACAAGGGTTGCAATGTATGTTCAAAGTAATAATTAACTGTGGCATACATACTGCGTCTAATCCGCCATACATTATTCAGCCGTCGTTCATTAAATCATTTCCGCGTCAAAAATCCAAATCCTAATGCATGTAAAAGCCTTAGCACCAGATTGAAAAAATAACGCTCATAGTAAAAATAAACATAGCCTAGTTTCCTGCAAGACAGAAGCGGTCAACAGTTTTCGAAGATGCCAAGACATCATGTTGTTCCAAAAGTATCAATGCCGTATCGCTAATCAATATTATCAATCCATATGATTTTCGTTATCTAGAGTACGATGTCTCTCAGTCATGCAAAAAATTGTTGTTCATGTGAACAACATGAGGATCTTGAATTACGGGGGTTCATACGGACCCTAGCCACGGGTTAAGCGAAATTGGATACAAGTTACGATATTTAACGCCATAGAACTTACGGCCTACGTTCCATTTTTGCCATCAGCACGCCGTTGTATAGCTAAATTTAAGAAACTTTAAGCGGGGGCTCTTTGCGGTATAGCACTGTTTATTAGCTTGTGCATTAAAGTTTTCTGGCGTTGATTAAACTCGACACATTTCACACAGGATCTAGTAAATGCTACTAGACGAGATATGTATACGTCATATGTAGGTCGCACTGACATATTACTGTCCAGAGATGGATAAGGCAGATTTTACATTTGAACAAGAAGGAAAATCCCCAGAAGAAATGAATTTGGTGATCCCGTCCTATCGTTCAGAGATGGACGGGCACAATTGTTATGGACGAAGATCGGTCACTGAATGTCGAATCTAACACATTTAGTGAACCCATTAGTGTTAGTTTTGTTCAGAGTGTGGGCTGTTGATGTTAATCTTGCGGATTCCTGTACGAGAAACGGTATCCCTTTCTTGCTACGAATGCTATATAATAGCAGAAGTCCATAAAACTAGAAGTGTCCAAGTATGTATTCAGTATCATCGACGGCATGTTACCCGTCAAAGCGCATCCAGTTGAAAACACTGCCCCCTAGGGGGAACTGGTGAACTGCCAGGGGAGTCAATTTTGGAAAGTCAGGAACCGACTCAAACAGCCGCGAATGCAACTCCAACATACTGAGTCGCACCGCCCAAGATGGTGCAATGCATCGTGGGAGTTTTGTGAGAGGCCGTGACACCGCATATAAATGAAAATCATCAAATTCGCGGTTGGGCTATTTAAACCCCTCGTGGCGATGTTGGTTTGATTTATTTGTACTTCCAAGGAAACAAAATATCTGTTGACTGTTGGCTACCAACACTGGTAACAATGATAATTGATTAATATATCCCTTTAGATTTATCCAGTAAGTCTATTCATTTGAAAATAATCACCCAACTAAATTGTCAGATGCGGCTTCTAAGGATATTCGTTCTTCTCACACTCCAGATGTAAACAATAATAGTTATTCGACGAAATGAAACCTAAGTTGATACATGTATTTAATCAAACAAGACAACAGAATTGGGGAAGCCGAAATGAATGAACTCATCGTCACGAGCGCAATAGCGTTCCCCTTTCGTTTTCTCTGTGGGTCTAGCCGTTACATATAATGGGGCTTGTGTTTCTAAGTCTGGTGACCAATCAGCCTTTGTAGCGCGTTGGTACAATTCCTTATAGTACTTTTAAGGCACGCCCGCGTATCACGTGATATTTTCTGTGGTATTTGGAACTTCGGTTGTAAGAAAATTGAATGTTCATTGGTCGCCAGAGTTGGTTGCGTCATATAATGGACCTTCCACGCTTACCGCGAAAAATTAAGGCTTATGACGAGTGGGTCATAGCATTCCTTTGAATTCGACCTGATTCAAACTTGTTGTTGATATATTGTGTAAACATAAAGGAAAAAAACATATGTAGCAATATCATGCCCACCCGATCGGGGGGATCAGTTCTGAACTAAAGCCAAGCCAATAAATGAACTTCTCATATTATTTCTCAGAGTCTATAAGTTACATAGACCTCGGTCCCCTGGATAAATGAATTACGACCATGATATTCGATTGTAATTTAATAAACGATTCATTGTCCATGAACTAATGTGTAAAAGAAGACAACAGGAGTCGAAAGAACAAGTGCTCCGTTGGGCACAAGTTTGGATCGAACGAAATAAATGCTGACCTCGTTGTCAGCACAGGCGGCTTTCTGGGTCACCGTATCGTAGCGTACGACCAGACTGCGTGTGCCATATAATTCCCATGATTTCGCAGTTCAAATTTAGGTAATTCAGCTGCCGACAATTGCCGACTAATAATGACTGCAAACCAATCGGCGCAAAGTGGAAATTTTAGAGATTGCATTGCGCAGATTTTATAGCCTAAGTCACATGAGGACATGAAGCGTTGTAGGAATTACAAGCGTCTGGTCAGTCATTCATAATTCAGCCGTCGTCCATTGGAGAATATTCGCGTCCATAATCCAAAGACCTATTCCATATTCCATATAACAGTATTAGCACCAAATTCAAAAAGGCAATCATAGTATACATAAACAAGAAGAGAAGCGGTTAACAGTTTTCAATGATGCCGGCAAGACATCATGATGTTTCAAAAATATCAAATCCGTATCGCTGATCAGTATTCTTAATCCATAATATTCGTTATAGAGTCGTCATCTAAAAAAAAAAGATGTATCTCAGTCACGCTTTGATTGTGACTGTTCATATGAGTACCATGAGGATCTTCAAGTACATGGGTTCATACGGCCCCTAGCCCCGGGTTAAGCGGAATTAGACACAAGTTACGAAACGTAACGCCATAGATCTTGCACGCTACGTCGTATTTTGCTATCAGCATGCGATATGTATCGCCAAATTTGAGAAACTTTGAGTGGAGGCGCTTGTGGTGTAGCCCTGTTTTATAAGTTTCTGCAACAATGTTTTGTGACGTTGATTAAAATCGTCACATTTAACACAGGATCTAGCAAATGCTACTAGGCGTAATATGTATACGCCATATGCAGGTCCCACTGGAATATTACTGTCCAGAAAGGGATAGTTTACGATGTCAAAATTGTAATCATCTCTTTTGTCATACAGTCGACGAGAGAGAAGGCCCGCTTCATTTTTATAGAGATATAGGTATAAATACGATGTGCATGTAGGGTTATCTGTTCCCTTCGAATCCAGTGAAGGTGGATATATATCCTTCACTGCGTCATTTATATAGCGATTGTCCACAGCGAGAAGATCGTCTATATAGCGTTTGGTGAATGAGAAGGAACGGGCTTTGAATGGATCGGTTTTTGAAAGCGCCTGCATATAGTCATATTCATAAGAGTGGCCACTGCAGTCTAACTAGTCTAAGTGATCGTTAGGCACTTCTAGTTTTATTAACTTCTGATAATAGTTATATACAGATTGATTTATCAAATAATTAAAGGACAGTAATCTAATTATACGTTTTTAAAAAAGCTGTATACACAGTGAGGTGGACAATTACGAAGAAAACTGAACTGATATAATGACACAAACTTTCCATTCTTACCGCAAATGAGTCAATACTTGAACGCTGGCCACTTTGGTCACGACCATTGCTTTGGTCGGTTGAACGTGTGGACATGTTTTTTCACGTTGCTTATACTTTCTATCGCGTTTTTTTCAAAAACCTGTTTATATTGGTAATCGGCAGCTGTTTAACACATTTCTGGGCTTTATTTTGGCCCTAAACTGCTCCTTCATCAAAACTAAAATGTCAGTACTTTAGTTTAGAAAATGGTCTCTGGGGTCCGAACAACTGCTCAAGTGGAGAAAGTTAAGCTTGGGAATTGGTCGCCTGGAGACTGCGCTTCTCATAGGCTAATTTCCTGCTCGCAAACATGACCACAAATATCGATGGTCGTGTGACATGAAGCAAAAATGTTTTCTTAGTTACATTTATATTAGGAAGTTCGCGCTAATTATCCGCGAAATAATTCATTCTAGGGAATACCAGCCAGCAAATTATCTGTTGCGGTTTAAAGGTAATCTTTAAGGTCATATTATTTTAGGTCATCAAAGTGTTTTTCAAAATGAGAAGAATCAGTGCCGTTACTTGTGTCTTTGTATGGCGTGCTTTGAAATAGACTAAAGGCAAGATTATCATTTTTTCGGTTATTTTCGAAAATATAACTACAGCATGGCCATGTATAAGACTTACGAACCCTCAATTTTATATATGTTCTTTAGTTTTGCCTGTACACGGTCGACAAGAAAAACAGCACCAGGGGAGAGAACTCGATAACTACTTGTCTGACCTACGTATTTCATGGCACCATTTTTTTTAAAATACCTTCAAATATTCACATTCTAAATCTCAATTACGTCTTCTCATCCGTTTAGTCAATATTCACTGAATGATTTTAACTTTACAGGCTTATAACTCCGACGATCAAGGTCAGATATCGAGACCACTTCACACCAAAACATGAGCCTAATTTTGTGACGTGCCTCAAATTCGGATGCAATAATCAATATTTCCGGGTGTCAGTTCGTGGTAACGATAAATAAGCCAATCATCGTCCAGTAAAAATTACCGCGTCCATGCTTGAATTATTTGATTCATATCAGTACCAAAGTGTGACCAACATAAAATAAACTGTATTTAATCCTACCAGGCATGGGGGGTGCAAAATGGCCCCCCTACCAAACATTCTGTGCTATCTCCGGAACGACAAAGAAAAGGAGGGCTAAAACTCCGTGACTTTATAGTTTATCATATTGGGGTCATTTTGAGCCTATTTGCACAATCCCCCGAGCAGAGGATCATGGGTAACTTCAAGATGGCGACGACGTGGGGTAACAGAAGAAGGATGTTTTCGTCATATTTCTTCAAACTTTCTGCTTTTCCGCTATGAAAAGTGGGCAAAAGCCAATCACATTAATATTTACTAATTTATCATGCAGCTTTTTTCGGTGAAATTGCATAAATGAAAAGTTCGGAAAATCTGACGGAAAAATCGCCCAAAAATGTCGCTTTCGAAAATGACACCACTGTAACGTCATCAAAGCGGCTATCTTGTATATTTTTTTTACGTTTTCTGGTAGATCTTGACCCACTGGTATAGTGTGGTAGGTTTCAGCCCCCTAGCTTATGGGAGTAAGAAAAATAATTGCCCCCCCCCCCAAGTCCCAAAATCCCAGGCCAGATAGGGTTAACATAAGCTAGTTTTTGCAGGTAAGAAGCGTTTATGCAGTCACATGATTGACGGGTTGGGTTTTTTTTCTACATACCGAGAAATTCAAGTCAGAATGTAAGAGGTGTTTAATCGGGACCATGTGTCTGCCAGCGGTCACTGCTCGGCATATTAGCTTTCGACCAATCAAAGACACCCGTTGGTGTGCAGCCGACCGTGTCTTCTCCAAAACAGCTGAATTCTGCTCACATTCGAAAGTGATTTGAAGTATATTTTCTTCTTTTATGAAGAAGTATAACTGCATAAACTTGTCAAGCAAACCGTTATCTTTCTAGCGAGGGTTGAATAAATTTTCAATTGGTAACGCAAGTTGGTAAAACAATCGTCTTTGTTAGACCTGTTCGGTCGGTCAATATGTCCTCCTATTTATTTAACATGGAGAAGGGATTCCTAAATTCAATCCCCCCCCCCCCTCAGGCCTGGTAGGGTTAATACGTATTTTTTTATAGTTTCTGATGCATATTCACATATTCGATTCGATTTTACGTATGTTCTTAAATATCAAACTCCGAACAGCGCATGTCAGCTGAACGATTATCGTCTGGCTACAAGCACTGCCCGCAGTCGAATGCTCTAGGGAACACGTGGGTTTGTTGCGATGGGACTAATCACGCACATATGCAGTTCCCTACGCAAATAGATTCGACGAGAACGGCGAGAAAATCAACAATCTAACTTCTTTTTCGGTGTAAGCTAGTTATTAAATACTTTTGGGATATATTTGGTTGATGAAACAAATGCTTTTAGGAGAAAGAAGGAAGGTATATATTGCGGAGTAATCTTAACGCTGAGAGCGTGTTAACGAGTTAATGTGTTAACAATAGTCGTTCAGCTGACATGCGCTGTTCGAAGTTTGGTTAAATATGTCAAACTGTGACAAATTATTCGTACAAATACACCACTAGTTGACAATCGACAGATCGCATTTGAGAGAGACCTAATTACCGAGCAAAAATGTGTTGAGTAGGGAAATCAGTTCAACTTCTTCGTGAGAAAAAAGATCCACCATACAGGGGGAAAAGCGTTCAGTTTCCGGAAATATCGTTCTATCAGCGTTTGGAGCGCGTTTCAATAGCGTTTTCAACGCGTTTTATATTCGCTTCGTTTGCTTCTCCAAGAACGCGTTTATATCTCCCAAACGTTTTTAATCATCTGTAGGTTCATTTATTTTTCGTTTCGTTTCGTTTGAAACGCGTTTTGCGAATGCGTTCGCGAACGCTTTTAAGAACGCGTTCGAAACGCGTTTTAGTAGTGTTGTTGTTGTCGTTGAATAAACGTTATCGTCCATACGATTAATTCATCGGGCGTATATACTGTTTGGTCGGTGTTATGTATTTGCACAACGAATGCACCCAACCCCGCTCCTTCAACAAACAAGACAACAACTGTAGGCGAAAAAAAAATTGGGTCGGGCGACAAGTTCGTGGTAATACAAAACGATGCTCGATCCACACTTGATACCTCGTTTTAGACCAAAGATGACTTCAGAGTGTTCACGGCAATTTAGCAAACTCAAGGACAGGCATTTACGCACGATAAAATATACGCCACAGATGTTTATTTCATGGCATATGGAATAATAATAGCGGCTGTTAAAAGTTCCGACACGATGGCTTCTTGGCAAGGTTGCGCGATTTGAAGGAAAGGGAAAACGCGTTCATGAAACGCGTTTAAAACGCTTAAATATTTATGACATCGTAAGCGGTATTGAAAGCGCTTCGTTTCCTCTAATCGTATGAAACGCGTTTGTAATGCGTTTGCATTTAGTTCCGTTCGCCTTTCGTTAGCTCGGACTAAACGAAAATAGGCCGACACCGAACGCTTTTACCCCTGTAATTCAGAGTATTGTCCAATTCCAGTCGCATAGTTTTAAACCAGCACGACTATGGACGGGTACTTTCGATCATTCCGTCATTTCGTTTAATTCCCGATCTGTCCGCCCCCCAACAACAATTCTGCGCATTGGTCCCTGTCAATTGGTACAAATTCATCTTTTCGACAGAAAATATTAAGAATTGGTGAGGTGATAATTTGTGAGGCTCTATTATCCTGTCACTCGTGCTGTCAGGTGGACTGATCGGATATTCGCGATTCACGTCTCACCAAATGCACTCCACGTACCTCCACATAAACGAAATAGTCGATTATATTAACCCAGGACAAAAGTACGAGTTCAAATCGATAAACCTAACAAAGCAGCAAGTCTTACTACCATCATACTGTTGATAACAAATTTGAAGCAGCACAAGTAGGTTGCGCAGAATCAACTCGCTAGTTTGTTCCCTCTGCTAGTGATTATTCACCCCTCGACTGTAATACGATACGATCGGTATTTGTTTGGAGTGGGCTTCAATTAACCTCGAGTAAATAGCTTGCACGTTCAATTACAACGCATATAAGGGAAGATGACTGATCTAGACTATCTCTATTAAATGAGTTGAAACCTGCTGAAAATTGCGAGCTCCCTGTTTGTCGTTTAAACTCGTCACCGCAGACTGCCGTACTGAATACACGGAACTTGTGAAAAGTAAATTACCTTGGAGCAAAGACCCGGCTTAGCGGTTACATTCAAGAATGGTTTAAGAATCACCGTCGACAATGATGAGGTCCAGCTACACAAAATACTCAATTCCGATTCATTCGGCCGATAATTACTACCTGTGTTACCTAATTTCGTGATACACTAGCGGTAATCGATATGCGGACAGAGTAGCTTAGCAGCTTAAAACACAGTTCCCCTTCTTATCTCTGAAAAGCTGTTGAGATGCTGACACTCTCACAACCATTAGGTTCTCTACTGGTTTCATTGGTGCTTTCATTATTTTTTTAACTTACCATTTATACCAACAAGTACAGAACTTGTGACATCATAAGAAAGGCAATGAATTTAGCTATATCTTCTATAATTGCTGGTCTGATCTCAGCTGTCTGGCGATCGTCCTCATACAGTTTATGGCAATAATCTGCGAACATACAGAACATTTAAGAAATAATTGAACATAATCTGACTGTTCCCAATCAGTACCAGGGAACTGGTATGTGCAAACAGAGAACTGAGGTAGATGTTCTAAGCCGAATGTTTCAGCTGATCAAGGGTTCTGTACTTTATGAAAATCTGATAGTGTGGAAGATGTGTTCCATTTTTGTAACAGAGCGTAGCTTATTATCCAATGAGTATCTATATAGTAAGTTAGGAGTTGTCCCCATTGTATTGTTATTGATCTGTTCGCCATGGGTGCTATGATTAGCCAATAAACAACCTTGAATTTTAGGAGCAGCGAAGTCGAAATACCAGCCTGCGTGGTCAGATGATTTATTGTCCAGTTAGACCGTTATAGATTCTCACCACTATTACACGATATCCTGTATTTACTATATCAGCCAGAAGAACTGCAAATTGATCTCTAACAGGGTTTGCCACAAACGTCTTGCTTGGAATGCCCTATGTACGAAGTTACACAAATATTTGAACGTGCAAATCTGAATAAAGCATTTGCCATCAGACACACTTAATTATTTGCATGAACTTAACCGTTCTCCACCTAATTTATATAATCAAATAATAGTACAACCCTGAAGAAAATGCTCCTTGGCAAACACGGAAAGCATATTCATATTAATGATGGCGGACATTCACATGGATGGTGTTGAAGTATGAGTAGGCTAGATTCCGCCGTGATCACCTGTTGGATTTTCCAGTGCATTGTTTGACACAGCCTAACCTAGCCAATTGTGAATTTTATAATACATAGTTTAACGCAGCCTAACCCAGCCAATTGTTCATCAAATCCAAAGGCAGAGCATTGCCTTGGCCGCGATCACACATCTTATATATTAAATTCGACGTGTGAAATGATACTGAAACATTAATTGAGTCTTGTATTTACAGCATATCTCCCTTAGTGCGCGAAAGACTGCCTATGGAAATGAGGCACCCTGGACATGCTGGCCAGAAGCAAACACTTAATGATCTCGTAAATAGGATGTTATATTAAGAATTCTACTCGACATACAGCGGCATTCCATAAAGTGGGGGAGACTCGCTCATAAAAGTGTTTCCTAAATGAGTTACCGCCCTTAGTACTCTTTCCCCAAAGAACGTTTCTGGTAATTATGAGTAACCCACTCACCGGAAAGCTCGATTTTGTTCTACCTTTGGGACATTCTCTGAAAGTGTAAGGATATTACCTCGAAAAATTTGATAATATCCAGTAATGGTGATAAGGGGTCCAGCCTATAGATACCGCGTATATACAGTGTGCACATCTTTGTCTGTTTACGCAACGATGTGGCAGCAATTTTTTTTAAAGGCAGCCATTTAACGACGCGGTACATAAGTGAGACATATTTAAGGATTGCTTAACTGGAAGGGCTTGATCAACACCATAGCTAGATACAGATTAATGTAATTGAGCTGGTGTTTCAGCCAAATGATGCACATACCTCGAATCGAGGTTTGCGACATCTAATCCAAAACAACTGTGTTTCCAGCAGCTAAACCAGTCGTCGAAATATCCCCATGTTACATTATGTCCAATAAGGCACATAGGATGATGTCATCGACGTGAATCATTGATACTAATATTAAGTGGCAGTTTGTAGCTGAACAAACACCAGCACTAATTGCAACACAGTATTGTTCGAAAACTGATATTGGTCACCGCGTACAAAGTGCCCTACCTGGCCTGGGCGATTTGGGGTGTATCGCAGCCGGCGGGGGGGCGGAAAGTGCCTACCCTATATATTTTCTCTACAACTAAGGCTAGAGCGCTGAAACTCACCACACAGTATATATTGGGATCAAGCTCTACCGGGAAATGTAAAAAAATACAAGATGGCCGCCATGATGACCTCACAGTGACGTCATCTTCTCGGAAGCCATTTTTCGGCCTTTTTGAGGTCGATTTTTCGAAATTTTCATATTTTCGATTTTTTTCTCTCGAAAAAATCAAATAAAATATAGAATAATCAGTTTTGCATAAATAAAATACTTTCAAGGCCTTTTAGGCAAGCAAAATGTGAAGAAATGGAGCGAAAAGATTGAAAAACACGACTTTCGCGGATACCACATGGCCGCCATTTTGAATTTACCCATGATCCTCTGCCCGGGGGTATATGAAAATAGGCTCAAAATGACCCCAATAAGATAAGCTTAAACGTCTCCAAGTTTCAGCCTCCCCGGTTTTGTCGTTTCGGAGCAGCAGAGAAATGTTTACTAGGGGGGAGGGGCAGGCCAGTTAGGGTTAAGCAAACACATTTTCCGTGATTGACCTCAACATAAAATTCGAACCGCTCGTGATTGGCTAATTCACTACATAGACGAATGTTAAGGGTTGGTGCAATGCCGATATTCAAGAAATTTTGCAAACTTAACCCATGGCTAAATTTTCCTTACTGAGCTTACAAAATAACATATTCTTCGTGAAACTATTCTGTTTTTACCCCTCGGCCATTTTGGCCTCGGGGTATTGTCGTTGCCATGTACGTCCGTCCGTCCGTCCGTCTGTCCGTCCGTTAACGCATTTTAGGCAAAACCGCTTGAGATACAACCACCAAATTTTCTACACTTATTTATCTAGTGCTAAGTCAGACGCCTATTGAAAGTGGCTTCCCTCGGCCCATATTTTATTCTGCCCCTTTACAGATATATTAATTTCTATTTCTGTCCTATATGCCTGAATGTAACCAACTGTATCTGCAGAACTGTGTTTGGTATAGCTACTATATTTTGGAAACTTATTTATATTGTTGTATTCTACAAGCCAACAAAGGATTACTCGCCTCGGCTTATGGAGTTATGCCCCTTTCGGATGTAATAATCTTCGATTTTGTTATCTGTAGTTGAATGTACAAGTTATATCTGCAGATCCATGTTCAGTATAGCTTATTCGTCTCGGTTCTTATTTTACAGTAGTGCTAAGTCCGACGCCTATCGAAAGTGGTCCATACTTTACAGAGTTATGCCCCTTTACTGATATATTAATTTCTATTTCTGTCCTATATGCCTGAATGTAACCAACTATATCTGCAGAACTGTGTTTGGTATAGCTACTATATTTTGGAAACTTATTTATATTGTTGTATTCTACAAGCCAACAAAGGATTTCTCGTCTCAACTTATGGAGTTATGCCCCTTTCAGATGTAATAATCTCCAATTCTGTTATCTGTAGCTGAATGTACAAGTTAAATCTGCAGATCCATGTTCGGTACAGCTTATTCGTCTTCGTTCTTATTTTACAGAGTGCTAAGTCAGACGCCTATCGAAAGTGGCTCCCCTCGACCTATATTTTACAGAGTTATGCCCCTTTAAGGATATATAATTTTTCTATTTCTGTCCTATATGCCTGAATGTAACCAACTACCGGTATATCTTGATTATCCCGCATAGAACTATCTCTTCCCCCAATTCACGCTACACATGGGTCACAGTCACTTGGGGAAAGCCGAGGGGTTTTGATTAGATCAATCTCATGTTGACTATAGCTACAACATAAATATTTGCTGGGAACTTCTGAAACTTTGACGTGAATTGTGCGTATATAATATATAAGTAATACAGGATTTTGACATTGTTAAGATATATGCCAATCTAGCTTTTAATTGCTGAACTATTATATATGAAGAATGAGACCTTAAGTTGTATGCATATGTAGTTTCAAATGTAGATGTTCGGCGTTAGCAATATTTCGCTTAGTTGCATTCTGAGATAATAATCCCCGCAAGCAAGTCGCGCATGGGAAAAACATAACCATAACAGGCCTGGGCGATCTGAGGGAAGAGGGAGGCATTTCGGTTCCTATCTATATTTTTTCTTCAGACCTTCGGAAAGATGGCAGAATCTTTTCATACTATATACCTGGGCCAAGCTCTATAAGAAAATGAAAAGATAGCCACCATGATGACGTCGAAGTGACGTCATCTTTTTGAAAGCCTATTTTTTTTATTGCTTCTGGCAAAATAAATTGATGCCATTTCAGGCAAGAAAGATGCGAACAGAAACCACGGAAAACACGATGTTCTGAGACCACCTCTTGGCCGCCGTCTTGAATTTTACCCTGGTTATTTGTACTTGTCATTATGCACATGGTCACAAAGGACACGAATAAGATTCTCGGAGCAGCAAAAAGTTTCAGCTCTCTGGTTTCCTTCGTCCCGGAGCTGCGGTAAAAAGTTTGGTAAAAATGCCCCTGCTCCCCTCCCCCCCCTCCAAGCTAGATAGTGTTACAGTTATACTACTGTTAATAAAACTCACCGTTGTAGCAAGTAATGAACGGCGTGCCAAGACAAATGCAAACTAATGAGTAACCCCAGTGGTTGTGACACTGGTGAAAATTCAGACGTACCTTGTACAGTTTCAGCTAGATATCTCATTTATTTATCTTTAGCAAAAGTACTTTGCTATTAGATAGAATAAAGAGCCTGAAGGTGAGACATCTCCTGATAAAAATAGCTTGCAAAACATTTCCACCAATACTTATCCCAACGAGCAACATTTCGTCTAGGGAATATTTTCACCGAGACAGCATGGACAGGTTAATGTCCGTGCGGATACAATATAAATCTAAATTGGCGATAAATCTAAATTGGCGAAGTTTTTGTAACCAAACTTTGCTCTCACTGTTGGCCCCACGGTTATCAGTATGGTGTTTTTTTTGCAGTAGGAAGAGCGTCTGGATAAAGATGTTACCGGTGGTGGCATTACTCTTTCCATTGCTCCCAGACTTCGTTAGTGAATTCAAGCACCCGTCGATTTATTTCGTATTATGCATCACCTAAGTCACTATATATGTCAGAAATGAGAAAGGATAATAAACCTGTCTTCGGTTCTCAAAAGAAGAATAATGTTAGATTTGCCTCAAGTCCGTTGTTCATATTTGTGGATGCAGTGGCTGTGGAAGGG
This sequence comes from Hanleya hanleyi, assembly GCA_036873755.1. Taxonomy (NCBI): domain Eukaryota; kingdom Metazoa; phylum Mollusca; class Polyplacophora; order Lepidopleurida; family Hanleyidae; genus Hanleya; species Hanleya hanleyi. The sequence goes on from JAVTVY010037480.1 coordinate 150,992, forward strand.
ACGAGTAGAACTCGGTTAAACTGTTTTTCAAAAACATAAATCGTTTTCCTCTTTTTTCCAGTACGGAGATAGCACTTACCGTTTTGATTTTCCGAATATGATCCTATAGATTCCTGGTTCTAGAATGAATTCTAACTCAACTCATCTTCTATCAGCTTTGCTTTCGCATTTTGGTACTGTGACTGTACAATTTTTCTGGGTCTTCATGGCTTTCTCCACTAAGAAGTATAGGCATAGCATAATCTGGTGCCCAGGTAGTATCCCCTTGGTCTCAGCACGATTAATCAAGGGTTTCACTACGATGTCCGGAGTGGTATCTGGCAGCCAGACACCAATGTTCCTCAACAAGATATCCAACATGCTCGTTATAATTCCTCAGATTCTTGATAAGATTTCTTTGATGACCACATCACACTCTTCTCAGATATTAGACGGCTCAGTAAAATCTACGTCAATGTAACTGTCTTCGTGCTATCGATATTATATTACAAACCAGCTACAATTACCGTCAATCCGAAAATATTTGCGCAAACCATTTGTTACAAATTCGATAGAACATCCCCAAGTTCTTGGATCAGCATACCAGAGGATGTGCGTTGTGTGAATTGTGGATGTGATCAACAACACTTTTTTTTTACTTGTAACACATCTGCTTTATTCTATGGGAATTCATCATGTCTTGAAGGATAAATTCGGCAAATTGATGCACAATATTTAAAGACAGGTAACATGGGAATTCCCACCAAGAATGCGAATATGACGATACCAAACCAGTGCTATTGTTGTTGTTGTTGTTGTTATTGTTGTTGTTGTTCACATTCATAATGTATTGATAACATCGAATGAGAAGAGAAATCCAGAAGAGAACCCAAGGTTTCCACAAAATTCCCCCTCAGCAACGAGAAGATTCCCCGAGTTCTAGTTCTTATTTGCCATGGTTATGAGCAACTTAGAGTTTCCTTTATTAAGAAGCATTGTCGAAAAATCCTTACATATTTGAGTTAGTCCAACTTTTTTATGTACAGAATGGGAAAGAGTTGAGAAATATATAGAGAAATGTATCAAAATCAGAGACCAGTGAAATAATAGTAGTCCACTCTCGGCCATACCATTCTGTATTATACCAAATAAGCAATGTGCTTACGGTGATAAACTTACCTACCTAAACGTAATAGAAATGTGACGATGCATTGTCGAACAGTCGCTAATCTGGCGTCACTAGATTGACAGCCCCACGACCTTTTCTGATGTGGAGCACAGCAGGTTGATTTAAAACCGATATTTTATACTCGAGCAAATTACAGCAACAGCTTACACGACAGCCACCTTATAGGAACCAAAGAACACGCCTAACGTTCGTGTGTGTGTGTGACTGACATGACGATATGATAACAGATTTGAATGAAATGCATTTGATCAGCTTCACAGCTCCAAGTGCAGGTGTACAAGGATCCAGAAACAGCAATCGTTCTTCGAGTTCTGGAAATGTAAGGGTAATTTTGTGAGTACGTAACGTTGTAAGAGCTGATGCCTTATAGGCGATATGCCTGAAGGGATATTTTTTAAATCATGGTCAGTTTCGGTACTTAACGCCATAACATGCCTTATTTAATAACCTGACGTTTCCTGGCCACGATGGGTGTTGTTGTGGTCTGCCGAATCCCAACGAAATAGTTTTATGACGTCAGTTGCAAGCTAAGTAGGTGTATATTTCGACACAGGATGTGTGCGTGTACTTTGACGACAATAGTTTTCAAATCCACTGTCAAATCTGTCCAGGTGTTCTGGCAACATGCAATATGTTCATGCATTATTCGGCTTCTGTGTGTTTGAAAACATATACCATTGATCAGGAAAAGTCGAATTTTGAATAAATTATCAACTTATTAATTATCGAAATTGCATGATATTGTACAATTAATTGGCTAAGGCGAAAACGTGTGATGGAATAATACTGGGGACGCATTCTATCCGAGCATTTGCTCCCTTGTCTTATTCAATATGTTTGCATTATCTTTTTTTTCTAAATCAGTCTTTTGTCATGTAAAACGATTGGATTCCCGGAGACTAACAGTTTTAATTAACAATATTATTAAAATAACTAAAAAAACAAAAATTAAAATTATTACAATAACTAACAATATTATTAAAAATCACTCGTGTTTTACACATGAAAAATCAAACTCTCACTTCGAGACCTGTTGATTTTCCTACTTGCTCATTACCATGCAGCAGACCACAAAACGACTCACTCAACAAAAAGGGGCGACAAATCTGTGAGTCAAAAATAAAAGTGAATCCAGAAAAGCTGAAATGCCGTCTTACGCAAAATATGGACATTTGTAACGATTCTGTTTCAGTTTTTTTTATAACTTTTCACCCTTCGGCTCCACAAGCTGCAAACCATCAATACAGTCATCTTAATGGAGAGACTGTTTACTGCTCTCAGAGTTCAGCTGAGCTGGGATAACACATTTTAGAAAGCTGTTAGCAGATAAAATACTTCAAATTCACTCAAGCGAAGTAGACATACCGAAATTTCTGTCATTATTCAACCTATATGAAATATATATTAAAACAAATAAAAAACCTTTCCAAGTATTTTATCTTGAACACAAAGACGTTTCCCGTGACAATGATTCTGACAGAATGCACATAAACTCTAAATGGCATCAGTGATTTGGGGTTACAGCGAAATGACCCCAGGATAAGCTGTGAGTCAAAAGGTTTCAGATCTCTATTGTTCTCTGTGTAGTAGTTCGACATAAGCCAGGTAGGGATAATAAGCATATTTTAAACCACTAGATATCTGGGTATCAAAAAATATCATTGAAATCATGATTAACACGTTATCAAAAAGATTCGGAGTCTTTCGGGCAATATTGCAACGTCATGAAAAATTTCGAGGTGTTTCAGCGCGACGTCATTAATAATCATGATCAAACAACACAACTGCCTATGCCACACTCAGGCAACCGCTCGATCTTTTGAGCCATAACACATGAAGGCGTTTTACCGTAGGACACACCTGTGGTCCGGAAACAAATAGCCGAAGCATAACTTTATTAAATTCCCTTTCAGACAGTCCCCGAACGTTATATTTGACAAGCTTAAAGTAATGTGTCATCAGATCCAGCTAAAGGCTCAATTCACGTCGTCTCTTGTTGGAATAGCTTCCCGAAGATGTGTTCAAACCCTGAGCTACCAGAGATGTTCCTCATCTTTTTACACTAATAGAGGCTTGAAGTCAGAAGTGGTATACATGTCCACAAGCGGTAAGAACACCACTTGACCAACGATAAGTAATATATTATAATAGAATAATAGCCAGATCACCAAGACATTGTCGATCGTATCACATATTCAGGTATGAACTCGCAAATTGGATAAGAGATTTACGTGCCATACAGCGGCGGAAATGAAGTAAATGGATAGTGGCCATACAAGCTTTTGGAAATTGTTTAGATTTTGTTGAGCTGTTTGCTGAAAGTCATGAACCACTTTTCGAAAGGAGCAGCTTTTTATTATCTGGTAGGCCTTGTCTTGGTCTGGAAGGTCATCATTATGTAGGACTTGATAATATCTCGTCAGCGCCAAATCAGTATATACAATGAATACAGTGTGCACACCACGTCCTCTATGCGTTATAGCATATCATTTTCAATAGGCAAACGTTTACACTGGTCGACGACAGTCCACATACTAAGAACAATTAGCAAGGTTATCTTGAATCTTAATAGTCGAACCAAATTATCGGTAGAATAATAATTTGGTATAGCAAACCAAACATAAGGCTAATATATGGATAACAACTTCTTTGTTGCTGTGGATCTGAAGTTGGGGATACTTCAAAGATTTTCCAAGCTAATGAAAAACATTACCTTGAAAAAGTTGGAACTATCTTCAACGAAAATCTAGTAGGATATACGCCGCATATCAAAGAAACTATAGCAAAATAGCTAGAACAAAATGGATGTGCAAAGTTCAAGCTTTGAGAATGATGCTTTTCTGAGAAAATATGTAATATTCCTCGGGGGCAACAACCGACTTATGCGCTAGAGCGTAAAATAAAGCGCCTTCGTTAAATCTTTATATCTCTAGCAGCTAAGCTCAATGTTACACCAGCTGCGCACTGCTTATGGCGTCAGTGCTATTTCGTCCAATCTGAGTTGCGGCTTAAGTCGCATCGCTTGATAGTTAACAACACTGGGATGATCCATCGAATCCCCGGGATGTAAGAAGATTTACTCACGTTGTCTGTTAATCAGGGCTTGAGGGTATTATTATAGGACAGTTTGATTAAGCGGCATGAACTTGAGTTGACCACCTGCCTCAGGTAATAACGGAACAACTGCATGGTCACCATGCGTGGGAAAATGTACTATACATTTATATGATTTCACGATGATAGCAATTGTGCAAAAGATTGTTTTCTCATATGAGAATCCACCATACCGCGTTGGTAGTGCCCCAGTGCCACGTTTTTACTTCTAAAGACATGTTTTCACCAGGAAAAGAATCAAAGCAGCGAATAGAATTTTTATAATCTACAATTTATAATTGATCCCACCAAATAACAAGACAGATGAACGCCCCCCCCCCACCCCAAGGACAATATTCAACTGTTCTTCTGGAGTGTCCTTAAAATAATTTTGCCATGATAAGTTCATCAGATTCTCTCAGAGCACCAGCAGCCTCTAGTGCGAGGGGTGTCTTGATTCTTTATTGTGTATGTTTCATTGTCCCGCTTCCTGAATTCTGTGAAAAAACCCCACAAATTCAATCAGCGATGAATGATTTGGAATCATAGCTAGAAATAATAATGCTCATGCTGCGAAATTACACTCAGCATCAATGATAAATAAAGTGATATAAATATTACAAATCTGGTATTATTATCTAGATACTAATCATTTTGTATATATTGGACATTGTTTCTAGTATTAAAAATGACCAAACTCATTGGTCGTTGCTATATAGCTGGAATTTTGCTGAACGCGACGTAAAACCTTGATTCTCTCTCTCTCTCTCTATCAATGATTTGACGCTGCCGAAAGTTTATTCGAAATTCCGGAATAACACGTGTTCCAGTTACATAGCGGCAAGTGATATTAACTTCACACGTAAATAATTCATCGAAATTCCAACGATGAAAGGTAACACGTATCAATGAACTAGTATTTACAATTTGACAACTTCTCGGTGATATCATATTCGGCAAATGCATTTTTTTGGCATAATTTTCGCACCATCTCCACACTGTTCTTGGTTTAAAAACCAACCACCCACCTCTCACATTCAGCTGTCAAAACTCACTTGGGTGAGGATAAATCGGCGGAAATCCTTGAAATTCATCCCATTTTTCATCGAACTTTGTAGACCGAATTCATTAACTGTAGATACGATCTACGATTAATCTCCGCTTTTTGTGTGCCGTCGTTGTCCGTCACTTCTATCAACCTTGGCAGAGGTTAAATTTAGCGGTAAAATAGAAAACCCAGCATGTGTGCTTAAAACGACCCTCGAGAGATTTAAGACAAATCAATACGACATTTTGCTAAAAAAATCGCACCAGGATTCCCCTCCCACAGAGTCGAAAGTATACTACAGACGAACATATCTACATGCGCAGGATGATATTTGGTTTGTCTGTGACTCCACTGGGAAACATCCCGTAATACCGCTTTGGCCAGTTCAATATAATGATAAATTCATTATCATATACGGGCTGTGAAGCAGAAAGATATGTGGACTAGACTGTCACAAAACAGCGCGGCAAATGTTTGATCTAGCAAATGGCTCTTTTGATGATGACCCAATCTCTTTGTTGTAGCTTATATAATCAAACACTAACATGATTGATACAGAGCTCACTAGTCTCAAGTGTTATTCAAAGAAGCCTTAGCCATACGCCAGCACAGACCAATTTTAAACCAAGGATTGAAAGCATCAAAGGATTTAAATTTATTTAGGTAATATCATTTACAGATTAACCAGTTTTCTTTTCATCAATTAGACTGTGTATTGTTTCATAATTGTATATTCCCATGCAAGTTACAAGATTTGTAGGTTTCCATCAATTCTGATATGGATTGCCAATAAAATTATACCGATATTATCTTAAAATGACAGTCCTTACCCAAACTTAATGACGTGAAGAAATATTCCATGTAGGTGCATACCTACTATATCACCATACTTTATTAATTTATGTACAGTTTACTTAGTACTTGCCAAATGAGCAGATTATGTATTGTTTTCTCCAATTAGATTTTGTATTGTATCACCTAAATCTCACCATTTGTAGATTGCTGTCAGGTTATCTCTTAACATTTAACAATTTTCTGAAAATAACAGCATTTTAACCCTATCTGGGCTGGGCTTTTTGGGACTTGTCGTGGCCTGGGGAGGGGGCCGAAATGGCCCCCCCTAATTATTGTTCTTACCCCTTGAGCTAGGGCGCTGAAACTTACCACACCATACCCTTGGGCCAAGCTCTACCAGAAAATGTCAAAATATCCAAGATGGCTGCTTTGATGACGTCACAGTGACGTCATTTTCAAAAACGGCATTTTTTGGTCGATTTTTCGGTCAGATTTTTATTTATTTATTTTATTTATGCAATTTCTCCGCAAAAACAGCACGATAAATTAGTAAATATTAATGTGATGTGAAATAAAATAGTTTTTGCCCACTTTTCATCGCAGAAAAGCAGAAATTTTGAAGAAATATGACAAAAACATCACTTTTCTGGGACCCCACATGGCCGCCATCTTGGATTTACCCATGATCCTCTCCACGGGTGGTCATGCAAATAGACTCAAAATGACCCTAATATAATAAACTATAAAGTCACGGAGTTTCAGCTCTCTATTTGTTGTCGTTCCGGAGACAGCGCAGAAAGTTTGGTAGGGGGGCCATTTCGCCCCCCCCCCCCAGGCCAGATAGGGTTAATATCCATTCAACTGACTGACATTACTGGCTTACCTATTCATAAATGTGTATTGGCTAAGATCACATTATGCCTTGTATATATACTGTGCGCATGGAGCTATTTGTAACTTTGTTCACTGCTGAAGATGCTATAACTTTTTTTTGGTTACATTCATACAATAATAATAATAATTCAATACCACTGTAGATAATTATTCTATTAGAAACTTATGTACATACTACTACCATATATTAATTTCCACACTTCACTCACACATGGTGCCACTCTCACAGTCATACCCTTCGTGTACCCCATGCATTCCAAATTTCTAACATAACACTAGTTATTCCAGTGTTTTAAAATAATTTTCAAATAAACACCATCTCTTATTAAACATATTAATATTATTCATGATATTGGCGATATATTTTTCTGCAGTGTCGTGATTAAAAAAATATATTAATAAGTGCCTTAATATGAACACGCTTCTCAGGTCTAGTTTTAAAGATATATTTCTTTGTTAGCAACATGAATGTGTTCATTAGACACTTTATTGTCGGATATCTGTCCCTTCATCTCTGCAGTTTCTTGGAGCCATTTTTCCAATTCTTGCCAAAGTGTTTTCACTTTGGGGCATTTTATTAAGAGATGCTCTATGGTCTCAACCTCAGTTCTACAGTGGTCACAGATATCGTCGTCTATAAATCCATTTTTTTCAGAAAAGATTTTGCTATAACTAATAGCAAAACATACGGACTGAAATTGTCATCCCTACTCAGAGTTGCTTTTCTTCTCTATTAGTGAAAAATCATCAGTGGCTCCAATGGATTCAAGCCTACACATATTAAGAATTCACCATTTAGAAATGCTTACTTTTGCAATATATTAATATTGGGTTTTGTCACTTGCCTCCTGATTTGCATTTTTACAAGAATCATTATCACGCAGATCAGTGAGAATGTAACGATTGTTCTCTTCTAACGCTACAGCTAACATCACGGCAGACTTTGTCCAAGGTTCAGACATTTCGAGATCCAGACAGTATAGTGTAATTACTGTAATAATACCAAAAGCAAAAATACTAGCTCTGGATAAGGACATCTTCACAGTTGGATCATTGTCCACGGGAATTGTTCAGAAGCAAGCAGTTTTAGTTTGCTACGCGATCGCCTTAGTTTATGCCAAATTAAGCGAGCTCTAACATTCTAAACCAGAGTGGTGGTAAGAACTGTTTTGTGTTTACACTCCTGCACATGTCAAATTCATCCCAATGCGCAAGCGCCAATGTTGTGATCGAGCTGCCATCGGTCATCATTGGTATATAACAAAATTTGCACGTTGTGATTTATTCATGCGTAAGGCTACATGATCAGTAGCCAAAGATACTCTATCTGGCTAAAGCTGCTTTCCTCATAAAGATAGGCAATTTAACAAATATATATCGGTCACTGAAAAATCACTTTTGCTTAGCCGTCGTACATCCCACTGCCTTGTGTTGCTGAATTCCTTTTAAGTGCAGTCTAGATTTTCCGCTGTGAGACGTGGTCGTACTTCTAATATGAGGAGAGCGAGTCGAAGCAGACTCGACGACATTCAAACTATGAAGGGGTGTGAATATGGTGCTAGGTCTTGTAAAGTGATAAGACATTCTGAGATGTGTTAGTCCCTTTCCACTCTACTGTACTATGAACTCTGTAATTCAACCATGTCTGGTCTTGGGCACGCATTACTCTTACTCAAAAGGCTTCGGGGACAGAATACTATATACTTTTGCCAAATAGCCATGCACGCGATTTAAGAGTACGCCAATGTCATATTAGAATGAGAATAGCAAAAATACTATGAACAATATGATTTTCATATTACTGTTAATACATAGTTTTCATGCCGCATATTTTGAATCATGCTGCTTCGTTCAAGTGCATTGTACGAGCTTTGTGACCAAATTCGTCTCAACTTGGAGAGCTTCCACTACATGACTTTATAGCAAATCTTATGAAGGTGATTTGGAGAAGAGCAGCATGGGTAAATTCAAAATGGCGACTATGAGGGTATGACTGAACGATTGCGATTTTCTCATTTTCCTTTGTACTTTTGGCGTTTGTGCCCATAAAAGGCCACTAAATTATTTTATTTCATTTCAGATAATAATGTTCTAATTCATTATCTCGATTATGCTGAAAAAGCAGCAAAAAATGAAAAATGCAACGTAACGTTACCATTGAGGTCATCTTCGGGTTAAACTGCTGAATAATGCAATATGCCCATTGCTATTCATACGTTCCATTGTCACAAATTGAACATATATACATGTACAATGGTGGGCTATGATTTCCCAACAAATTAATTTATCGACTGAAAAAAAAATGGATACTGATATGCTTTGTGTCGAAAGCGTCCATGCCAAATTTTTACTTTCAAGACAAGGTGTTGAATGTTCATTGGGACAAAAAGATTCACATTCATTTCCGGTACTTCCGCGACAGCCTCCACAGTAGATGTGAAGCCGTTAGCGCATGGTGGTTGATACCCGTCTGGAAATAAAAGAATATTTAGATACACAATACCCAGTAAATAGTGTACTGTACTAGAGCTTTGAACAATCGATACAATACAACATAACTTCAGCTTCGATATCACTTGAAAAATTGAAGCAGGAACACGATTGAAAAATCCGTCCATTTCTTCTAAATCTGATCCCAATTGACATAAATGAGATCAGCTGTGAAATTAAACCGAGCGCCTGTGATACCCATTTGTATCACTCTGTTACCGTATGTCAGCAGCAGAGCTATGAAGCGGCCCGAAACATGAAAGCGATTCAGAACAGTTTTGTTTCTGATGTAGGTTACAACATGATATAATCACCATGTACAATATCTGTCACATTGGAATATCAGGAAAAAGTATCGAACTCGACAAGGTATCGTTATCTGTATGACGTCGTTGTCTGTCGTTTCCATCAGCGATAGAACAGATCAAATTCAGTCACAAAACAACGATCTCTGGAGATGGAAGATTAATCGATTATACGGCCTGCTGGAATAAAAATCACTAGAAACTCACTCTCAAGAGTCTAAACCCAAACTAAAGTAAAAATGCAACATTTCAATGTAATGACTTGTCTCGTTTACTTTATACTCTCGCCGCGATAAGGTGGGCAATGCCACCTAAAACGTGGTTTATATAAATCTTGCCATGTTCTAATAAAGCAGGATTCCAACACTTCAATCGTTGTTTCAGAGCACTGAGACACATTCTCTTGGTAACGCTCCAAAATACATCGCCAAACGAGGGACAGCTGGATATGTGCGAGCGTCAGAGAAGTTGAGATACAAGAAAAGGTGCTAGATTGTATTCAGGTCGAACTCAATCCTTTGCATTTTTTCACCCCCCACTGTCACTTGTATCAGCATTTTCAGTGATCCAATTAAGCGGTTACTTAGCAAACACATTAAGTGCGACAAAACCTGCTCTTTCCAAAGTTAAGGAAAATAGATCGCGAGATCCGCTCAAAGAATCTGACCCGAATCACCATCCCGAGAGATCAAACTCTAACTTAACCATACACAAATATTACATCAGGGTAATTACTTGTCTGGTTTACTTCTGACTGTGCTGCTTAACGTTCGTATTGCCACGTAAACAATGGGTTCTATAAACGTTGATCATAGAGAAAACAATAGAGAGGTATTTGTTGGATTTTAGTAATTCCCTTGTTTAGCCGAAGTGTCCCAGTAGACTAAGTGGTCACAACAGGACGTAACTCAACCATGGCCGAACAGTTACGCTACTCTTACAGTTCGTTGGCAATGAGTGTTACTCATATTACATTTTCAACTTCATCGAATGTTTTCTTTGTGTAATAAAATTTCTTTTGGAGATTACCCTAAACTTTATCTTGTTTGTTAAAGTAATTGGCATCATGCTGATATTACCTGATTTCTGGGTCGCAGTGACCTTTGTAACCTTTGTAGTTGATATCCTTTGTTATCTCCATTGTGTGCGGTCTCATTGAGGCGTTTTGTTCAATAAACTGAACTTGAACTTGAACACATCCCCCCAGGGAATCCAGTCACCACAAATTGAAATTGTAGATAGAAAACTGCGATTTTGATCGTTAAAAAGGGACCATTAATTTCATCTTCAACTATCTCATGAATTTCATCGTGACATAATTGGATTACACCTATACGCGAACTGTAGCAGTCCGCGTCCAAGTGTAGGTTGAAACCCACACGAGCAACACCAACAAATTTGTCATTCAAGTTGTGCCAAATTATATATGACAAGCAGCCAGAGGATGCTAGGTCCCCCGCCAAAATGGCAGCAATATTTACAAGCGTTCTCGGTCTCAGGGGATATACATGAGGGTGGCAAAAGCTACTTCACAGGCGTAAGAAGCAGAAGGGTCTTTCCGCCTCCCCAGGTTTTGAGATTAACTCAGAAAGGCTGACTGAATGTTGATCGCTGCTGTAATATATTTTCCTCACGGTGTAGCATGAAAATTATGTAACCAAAATGCAACCCCAAGCTACATCTCATGGCATATTATCTGCAAACTAAATTTGACCAGAATCCGGAGGCATCCTCAACCTATTGCCCAGAAACGAAATTTAGACTTTGCCACAAGGTGTCACCACCTGTAGGTGCAAGCAGGTAAATCGCAATCCCAAACGACATCTCGTGGCATGGTAATCGGCATATGAACTTTGAGAAGGATCTGAAGAGGGGTCCTCAAGTTATTGCAGGTACTGGATGTCCACCAGTGTTTGTGTTATTTGGAGTGGGTCACATATGAATACCAAATTTGAGAAGAATCTGATAAGCAGTTCCTAAATTATTTCACGGAAACACATTTATCACCAGGAGGCGCCACCTGTAGGCAGAAGCGGGCAAAATACAATCCCAAGGGACATGGTATCGTGGTGTCATGTTATCTGCATACCAAATTTGAGAAGAATCTGACGAGGGTCCTCAAATTATTGCCCGGAAACCAAATTTAGATTTTGACACCAGGTGGCGCCACCTCTAGGGACAAGTCGGAGAAATGCACTCTCAAGCGACATCTCATGTCAAGGTACATTCAAACCAAATTTAAGAAGAATCCAATGGGTGGTTCTCAAGTTATTACCCGGAAACAAATTTGTGATTTTGCCACCAGGTGGCGGCACCTGTGAGTGCAAGTGAGCGAAAGGCAATCCCAAGCAACATCTCCTGGCATGGTACATGCATGCCAAATTTGAGAAGAATCAGATGAGTGTTTCTCATGTTATTACCCAGAAAGGTAGGGTATTTCAAAGAAATTCGACCAAGTGTTTCTAAGTTATATCACTTGCAGCAGGGAATAATGGAATGAACTCCATAGAATGGATTTTGCTGAAACACAACACCAACTGACGTTTTGTCGCAAGGAATGCACTTGGCAAATTTCGGAGGAATCCGACAAATCGTTTCGAAAGTTATCGCTCGCGAAGGATTTGAACAGACATCCACGGACATGCACTGAAGATTGGAACAAGACCCAGTGGCGCCACCTACAGGCAGATCTTGCTGAAACGCAATACCAGCCGACGTCTTGTCGCAAAGAATGCAGATGCCAAATTTCGGAGGAATCCGACAAAGCATTCAGGAGTTATCGCTTGCGAAGTATTTGAACATACATCCACGGACATGCACGGAAAAGCACAAAGGATTGGAACAAGCGGCAGTGGCGCCACCTTCAGGCAGATCTTGCTGAAACGCAATACCTACCGACGTCTTGTCGTAAAGAATGCAGATGCCAAATTTCAGAGGAATTCGATAAAGCATTTGAAAGTTATCGCTTGCGAAGTATTTGAACAGACTTCCACGGACATCCACGGACACATAGAAGCAAACACCATTTTAAAGTTCCCGGCCGCGTTGCGTCGAGAGACAAAAATGCGTACAGTTACTTCTTATACCATCAGCTTAATTAATCCACCCATGCAAACTCTTCTCGAAGAAACACGTCGGAGGAAAGAAAACTACGGAACATCTCACAACGCTTATGTTTGCTTCGGTTCCTCTGCGCAAATCGTGTGCGCTTCCTATGAGAAGCAGTGAACAGTTGTCCGTATTTTCCTGCGAAAGTGGTCATGAGGGTAGCTTCTGAAATCAACAAAGTCCTGACATTGAAAACCCGGAATATTGATTATTCAATTAAATAGCCTGGTAAATGCCACTTTATACATACAGCTGACCTAGTCAACTTTGAAACTGTGACCACTTTCGTCAATCGATGATTAATCGGGACATTTCGTCTTTTGAATGGGAAATCTCCGACACATTTGACATTTTTGTGAAGAAGAATAAACTAGAATAAAATACCACAACGTTTATGAGTACACAACGATTATATTGATAAACAAGCAGCCAGTGGATGCTAAGTCCCCCGCCGAAATGCCAGCAATATTTTTTAGCATTGTTGGTCTCGGGGGGGATATACACGAGAGAGGCAACTGCTACTTCATAGGCGTTGGATGCGGAAGGGTCTTTCTGCCTTCCCAAGTTTTAAAATCAACTCAGAACGGTTGACTGAACGTTTTTTTGCTTCTGTAATATAGTTTCCATGCAGTGAAGCATGGAAATTATGTAACCGAGAAGCGACCCCAAGTGACATCTCAAGGCATATTATCTGCACACCAAATTTGACGAGAAGCTGAATGCATCCTCAACCTATTGTCTGGAAACCAAATTTTAATTTTGTCACCAGGTGTCGCCACCTGTAGGTGCAAGTGGGCGAAATGCAATCCCAAGGATCATCTCATGACATGGTGTATCAGCATACGAACTTTGGGAAGAATCTGATAAGGGGTTATTGCCCGGAAACCAAATTTAGATTTGTATGCACAAGTGTGTGAAACACAATCTCAAGTGACATCTTATAGCATATGAATACCAAATTTGAGAAGAATCCGATGAGCAGTTGTCAAATTATTGCCAGAAACAAATTTCAGATTTTTCCACCAGGTGTCGCCATCAGTATGCAGAAGCAGGTGAAATACAATCCCAAGGGACATATCATGGCATGGTATCTGCATACCAAATTGGAGAAAAATCTGATGAGCGAAATCAAATTTAAATTAGACACGAGGTGGTGCAACCTGTAAGCACAAGTTGGCGAAACGCA
>JAVTVY010037481.1:0-15979 GCA_036873755.1 Hanleya hanleyi
AAGAAAAACTCTCCCATCTTCTCTGGGCAGATGATTTACTACTAATTTCCGAAACTTCAGAAGGCCTTCAAAATTGCCTAGATATTTTAGATGAATACTGTACTAAATGGAATCTGACAGTAAACCCATCAAAATCCAACTGTATGATAATTGAAAGAAAAACTACCAAAACTAACACAGTATTCCATCTCCACTCCACCGAAATTCCTTTAACTGACAGTTATACCTATCTTGGATGTACTTTAAATAAAAATGGTAACTTTCAACTGGCAAAAACTGATTTAGCAAAAAAAGCATCAAAAGCACTATTTCTATTACATAGGACATTTTCTGGCATCAACCCGCCTCCAGCTTTATATAACAAGCTGTTTGACACACTGATCAAACCGATTATGATCTACAACTCTGAAATATGGGGCGCAGAAATTCTAACAAAATTACTAGATGATGACTTAGAAAAATTCTTTACAACTTCAGACAGTGAACCTTTTGAAAAACTCCACTCTAAATTTTGTAAAATGAACTTACAGGTCGGGAAAAACACGGTAAATATAGCGTGCAAAAGAGAACTCGGTAGATTTCCACTAATAATAGATATCCATTTAAATGTTCTAAAATATATGATACATCTTGAACATAGTAGTGACCGACCTCTTCTTCAAGATGCTGTAGCCTGCAGCAAATCATTAAAAGCTGATGGAATAGGATGGCACAGCTACGCCACAACTATCATGAAACAATATAATATCAATAAAACAGAATTAGGTCAGCTACCACTCTCAAAATGTAAACAAAAAAATATTGCTCAAACATTAAAAGAAAAGCTTAAGACTAAATATATCAAATTTTACCATAACAAGCTGGATAAATCAGAAAAAAACTATTACATTACAAATATATAGACCAATCATACACCATGGCTGGATATCTACAACATATAAAAAACAGAAACTTTAGACAATCATTAACAAAATTAAGAATCTGTGCACATAGACTAGAGATTGAAACGGGCAGATACAGGAAAATAGATAGAGACAAACGGTGGTGCAGGCGGTGTAGAAAGACACGTAATATAATAGAGGATGAATATCACTTTATATCCGAATGTCCTTCAAATGCGAAACTAAGGAATACGCTCTACAAAAATATAGAAAACAGCTGCATATTCTTTAGGCAACTAACTGACCAAGAAAAGTTTTACTTTATAATAAATCCACCAAACCATCTATCACCAAAAGTTGGAGAACTTTTATTTCAAATGTTACAAGAGAGAACCAAGCATCTTGCGGATCTTACTGCCACAGGATCTTAATATGACCAACTTTTAGTATGTATGGTCTATTTATGTGTATTTGTCTATTGTTTGTTTCATGTGTATGTATATTGTTTGTTTTATCTGTTGTTATATCATATACATGTAGTGCTTGTTTCATAGGTTTATGTCAATGTTGTTTTGTAGGTTCTTATGTCATAGCATTTGTTTTATAGATTTTTATATCATAGTGTCTATTTTACATGTCGTACTGTTTGTCTTATCTGTTTTTATGTCATAGGTTTGCCCTACCTGTTTTATGTCATAGCACAGGTGTCTGTAAGCCTAGTATAGGTTTTACTTGTGTAATGTTTGTTTTATGTCTAATGCCATAGTATTGTGCATGTCCCATGTCTTAATAATTTCTGTATGCATCATATATGGAAATAAAGTATTATTATTATAATTCATAACTGTATAATACGAGGAATAACAAAAAAAAAATGACAGGTTTGTTCTCATTTTTCATCTGTAGACAATGTTAAGTTAAGGATCATCAGGATCTTTGACATTTTTGAAATTTTTTGCTAAGTCTAAATTTCCAAAAAACGCCCCTCATCATTATAATGATCAAATTTTATGACACAATGATACCATGAGACATGAAATGACAAAAAATGTATTTATTTTTTGGGGATTTTTTTTTTTTTTGTAAAATTTCAACCTGACAAAAACAATGTCAGCATCTCTCACATCCCCCTTGGCCTTATTATAAATAACTAACCTTTGCTTCATTTGACAACCCACAGAACATAGGGAATAGCCCTGGTTTCGAAGTTTATTCGTGATAAAATCATACAAATAGTATTTATTTTTTTCTGTATTCTAACTATTTGAAGATAATCGCAATGTCTATCAAAATTTATCAAACTGAATGGATGTTGCTGTGCAAACTTGTCGGCTAAATAATTTCAAAGAAAATGGTCTCTTAAGTTAGGAGAGGGAGATAACCTACTGGGGAAAACATGGAAAATGACCACCATAGGCCAAAATCACCAGCGGACTGCATTAATACAGCTAATTTTCTCACAACAATCATGGTTACACTCTGCAAAGTAGGATAGCATACCAAGCTCAGTATACTCAGATATAATGTCTTTGATAGGCATACAGAAGTCTCACTCTTATGATTTAAATAGGGAAATGAATTCTAAAGAGAGGGTCCGTCCGAAGTCATTTGTTACATTGTTTCTTTTGTACCTTCTCAACGCAGCTGTGCCCATTGTCCGCATACCCTGTATTGAAAGCCGTACATTATATAGACTATAGAGAGCAGGGAACAATATGAAATGAAAAGGGAGCAGGGAGTTAGACCGATCAGATTAGAATCGTCACGTATAATCACGTGGTACTTATAGGACTATAGAGAAATGGATTCAACGCAGTCATTTCACCCCATCACCATAGCAATGCAAACGTATACTATATATCCGTGTGTTTACATGGATGCTATTGGGAGGGTGAGTATAAGGGGCTGTAACTCAATTTTGATTTTGAAGACTTAGCTCTATCATACTCAAGCTATCTTATTGAAATATCTTAGGACACAGACAAATAATAAAACTTACTAGTCACGCAACAATGACATCAAAATGGAATTTAAATTATTAATTCAGCATTGAAAAATATTTAACTCTAGCCATAACGTGTATGGTGATGGAACTTAGAAAAAATTGAACCATCTCTGTTGATTGTTTACAATGAGAAACTTATTAAGCAGCGGAAAAGAAAAGAACGTCAACCCAATTCATAGTGTAATACAATTAATAATATGACATTTAAACAGGAGATACATTAACATATTCTTCCATCAATGAATCCTTCCTATCAAATTTACTTTATTCATAAATAAATACATTTTCTTTTTTATTTCAAACATAGTTAATCGATTTTACAAGGTTCATGAACGCAGTTAATCAATTACATATGATGACGGTGGTGGCTGTGTCGGCATTTCTCTTGCTGTCATAGATAATCCTACCATCTCTATCACTCAATTTATAAACAAACATTTTCGTGTCATAACCTCCTGCTTGAGCACTTTAACATAGCTTATGGCGTTTGTAGACGCCTAGTTGTTTTCAAATTCCTTATGAATATAATCGTTTTGCGGGATTTGCGAATTGATTGTAATACTACGTAAAATTTTCTTCGTCTCTCGCGTGTCTTTGACCATTTCACTCTATTCATCTTTGTCATACCCTTAGTTCAAACACTGTTGCTCTCTCTCTTCATATGTTCACCATACTCACCATGCACTATATAGAATTTGGTAAACATCTTTTCCCACATATTATGTTTAAAACGTTTCCGCATATCAGTAGGTTGGACTACGTCCTCAGGACGAATGTTTCTTCATAATCTTTCTCATCAGCAGAAAGTTATTTTCTTTTACGCCGAGCCGTCCCAAATATGTTCGTTATCCATCCCTGACTCTGTCGAAGCGCTTTATCATCAATCCGTTTAAACAAGGGCGGAGTTGTTAATGTATATACTCCATCCCCATTTTGCGTACCCTGCTGAATCTCCTTCGGGTCTACTAGTTTTCTTCAACCTTGGGCTTTCAGACGTAGTTGGTTTAATGTCGATAAAGAGATGACCGAATGGTGTAGAGATGGCGTCGTCATACGCTTCCATAAAGTAATCGAGTCGTCTCGGGTAAATACGACGACCTAATAACGAAATGTGTTGCTGGTCGATGGAGTTATTAGAAGAGCGTCGAGGGACACATCCAGAGGGTTTCCATGGATTTAAAGCATCAGAATCGTAGGTAATGGTTGAAAAGCTGGATTTGATGGAAAAGCGATGGTTTGCGAGTCTCGTGCTCCTGTGCTTCTGTGTTGTGGAACACATTATCGTCACAATATATATTCCCCCAACGCACCATAGAAGCATTCTGATACGAGATATAATTTCACAATATCTATGGAAGTGTATTGCATCCGTCGCATGCGACCAGTCAGCTGAATCTGTAAGTCTTGCCTATACACAGGGATCTCTACGGCTTCAGTTTTTAAGGTGTGGAACGCAAATCCTTCCATCACATTCGCGAAGAACGAATCTGACCTCACCGACAACCAGTGTATGCAACCACTGAATATTTTGTAGATCCTGCCGTTTTCTTGCTCATGATAGACGTCAATGGGGATAACGCTGGGCTTTAGTATGTTTATCATCTAATCGGCTATAACTTTTCCAGTAGCTTGTGAGACGATGTAACGTTATCCTTGAGCGAAATACTTGAAAACAGTTTATAAAAGCCAAACCCCAGGCTTATACAACACTTATTCAAGAACACGGATCATACAGTGTCGAAAACGGATGTCAGCCTTATGAACCTAAAGCAATTGGAGGCAAAGTTTCTGACATAATGGAACAATATCTCGATTTCTTTACCATTGAACCTCGTGGCAAGCATACCGCTGAGTTTGGCGCCGATGAGTGACTTTTGACGCAGAAAAAGAACATGAAACTGAACAGACAATGACCACAAGCTGTCTGGGAACAGTCCTTAAAGTCAAAAAGACAACCCTTACCTGTTGTTCAAGACAAATATGTGGTTGATTAGCACTGATGTCTCCTGGATTTTGCTTAGATATGGAAATTGTGTTGACACGAAACAAGGGTACATTTTGGGGATCAAAGCTCCATATTATCAGAAACCCTTTGTAGATTCACGAAAGTATTTGTAGATTCAATACTCTTCGCCATGAATTTTATTTTGTCCAAATTCGATTTTTTCTCGATGCACCAACCATTTTGACGAAGACTGTATATGTAAACTCACGTTTATATAGTATAAGTTTGCGTTGCTATATGGTGACTGGAAGGATGTTGAATCCTTTTCTTTACAGTCCTAAGTACCACGTAATTAAATGAGTACACCTGCGTGGAGACGGTACAAAGAGAACAGTGCAACAAAGGATGCACTTGCGCCATAGACTTCGAACTACTGTCACTACTTTTACGGAATAAATACCATCTTGGTTTAGTCAGACTGGGTAGAATTGGAGCGATATGCAAGAGGTGGGGGAAAACCTATGTTGTTCGCCATTGTTCTATACATAGCAATGATTACACTGTGCTTTTTACCTCTAATAATTATATGTGCACAGGTATTCGTCAGTAATTACTTCTGTATTTGCTATAGAACTATGAATATGAGACGAAAGTACTTATGTAATGACTTCGGAGTTCAAGGACTCGAGGCCCTATCTCGGTGATTTTTATTTTTTTTATAGTTTTTTTTTTCTTGTTATTGTTGTATCTTTTTAAAGCTATTTCACGGCTCAACCAAGATAAAAGATTTGGGAAATTTCAGGTAAGCAGCTGACGAACCTATACAAAAAAAAACATTCAGCGCCATAATTTTTCTTCTGATTAGACAAACAACATAGACATACAGGTCATTTCGTCCCCAACTTGAGTCAATTCCAATCTGATTAAAACTCAGACTTAATAACCGCTCCTCTGTCGGACATGTCGCTAATCAGCTTTATTAGTTTTAATGATTAGTTTTAATCAGATTGGAGTCAATTCGTCCCTAACTTTGAGTCAACTCGTCCCAAACTTGAGTCAACTCGTCCCCCTAACAAACATCAAATTTTATCAGTTAAATATTTCTATTTTACATCTCACTCGCTGATTTAACCGTTCAATTCGCCAACGCCTCGTGGAAGCTGTGATGCAGTCATGAGTCCCTCGCTGTACTCTTCCCACAACTTGAAGGATGGTATGGATAAAACATTACTAAATTTTATAATGCATCTTGTGTTGGTCAAAGTTCAGAATGACATTATACTTTATACCCTAATATTTCAAAAGTTCAAAGGCAAATTGCTCCTTAACCCCAACTGTAAGTTTACTCATCAATTGTTACACAAAGTGTCAACGACTACTCAAAAACAATGGACAGCCAGTCAACCTAATCTGTTACGCTGCCCATTGAAATGTCTCCTTAGAAGTGCTGTTCATTCGATGAGTGGGTAGATTGGTGGTGTTGATGAGTGGGTAACCTTGCAGGAAATGTCCAGACATCCCAGAAATATAACAGAATTCAGTAAAAAAAAAAAAAATTGAAAGTAATAAAATTATTCAATGCTCTCTCTTTGCTATTTGTTGATTCTAAAATGTAGCGCCTGTGAAGATCTTGAATGTACTAAGAAATGTACCGGGATATTTAAATAAAACATTGAGTTGCTTCACGGACAAATATGAGAAAAAGATCACAATTCTCTCGCTTCCTTCAAACTCTTTGTCGATTTATCGCACAGATGAGAGAAGCTTTCTTCTTATCATGAGCACATCTACTACACAATGTGACTTCTGAAGAATTATAGCTCACTTATTCATCGTCTTTCACCAATGTGACGTTTTTCCCTCGTTTTGAGGGTTTGATATTTTCACCGTTTGCTTTCCAATAACTTCTGAGCTTCCCTTTCAAATTTTTTGAAATTTTGACTACGTTATCTAATGAGAGCAAGGTATACAATTATCTTCCATGCCTCAATTGTTTTCCACGCTGTGAAGATACGAATGTTTAAATTACAATGACTCCGATTTAGCTAATTATTCTGATTACCGTACGCAACTTTGAAATTTAATAAAATATGTTGTGAGACGAAATTAGAAAATCTGTGACATACTGTGAACTAGAGTCCCTAACCCTGTTTCTTCATACAGGGACTTAATCCATAGGTTAGATTTATAACACCGCTCTATCCTGCATGGTTAAACTTCTGTTTGTGTATTTATATCACATTCATTGTTATGTATCTGGTATATAGAACACCTATATAACAGTGTATGTGATTTAAATCATTCGATAAATCTTCATATTGTATTCCCTTCTCAAACAAACCGACGTATACACGCTCAGAATGATTCAGGGATTTCTCTTGAAATGGAGACCATTAATTCCATGAATTCAGCGGTGAAGTGGGTGAAATTCAGGAAATTGTCGCTGAAATTCAGGCTGCAATCCCCGAAAAGTGAGTTGTGGATGTAAGGCCTGAATTCCAGGAGAAATCCCCGAGTCATTTTGAGAGTGGTGTAGCACGGATACCTTGTACACGCTGGATTCTGTTATTAACACCAACAGGTGTTCAATTATGAACAGTTTATCGGCATGTACGTTCCCTGGTCTGATGTCAACAATTCCTTGACCGGTCCATATCTCGGTTAATACCGGTTTTGACAATTTCGAAACGTACATGGAAGATGCTTATTACCTTTTTTTCACCCATTTCGATGATTTTCATGAGTTATGAGTTATGACCCTTTATCCCGATTTCTTGTCCAGGCTACATATCGGTTACTATTTGACGGGCAAATTCGAAGCATATACTTGGAAGATGAATAGTACCTTGCATATATGTGGACTGTCATGTTTTTTGTTTTGTTTTTTTTGTTGTTTTTTTGTTTTAATTTATAATTATAGTACATTTGTCGCGGTATTTATGGTATAAAGTTCGTTATCTTGTTCTGGCCATTATTGGCACATTCATGTTCATGGCCGTTTATACCTATATGTTCACCAAAATACGTTTATCACCTTCTGGTCCGGGGCATATTTCGGTTAGTACTTCGCAAAAATATTATATAGCAGGCGTCAGAACTTCCCCATCAATAATCGAAAGACCTATTTGGTATGATAGTTAGCACCAATTTCAAATGTGTATGAAATAAAATTAATACATGTAAAACACAAGATGGTTTCTTGCAAGAGAGAAGCGATCCATAATGAAAACTTGATGCCAGCAGGATATAATATCTTCACATGAAATCCTAATCACTGACCAAATATTATCCACTGACTAATCACTGACCAAATTCTTTACCCAAAGGAATTTCCAATTCTTTTTCCGGAGTATGCATCTCAGTCACGCTTTGATTGCGACTGTTTATTTGAACAGCATGGATAAAACACATGATATCCAAACGGGGTCCCTATGCCCTGGTTTAAGCGAAATTAGTGCACAAGTCACGAAACGTAGCGAGAGCAATCTTGAGATTGGGATGATCGTATTTACCGTAATTGCACGACATTTCTCACAGAATTTGAGAACTTTGAATGAAGGCGGTTGGTGGTATGGTACAACTTTCTGCTATTGTATTCTGTAACGTTGATTGAAATTAATAATAATAATAATAATATTTTATTTCAGACACTGGTGGTCCATATACAGAAAGAGAAGCTAATTAACTGTTTTACAAAATACAACGTGAATTGGATCCACTCACAGTGGTCCATGAAGTGTCCGTGCCCAGTGGGCTCTCAGTGCTGAGTGCAATTTAACATCACATACATTCTCATCTCATAATCTGCACATAATCTAGCAGAGGTTCGACGGTATATGTATACGCTTCATAATACCTTAAGAATGTGGCTCAAGGTGCATGTTATTTCCAATCTGATGATATTTCTCGGAGTTATTGTTTTTTCCCCTAAACATTATAGTCATACTCTGTTGTACATTCTTGTCCGGGCCTCATCTCAGAATGTTTGCGACTTACTTTGTACAAACACCACAACAAAGCCTGGTATCCACTATTAATTTCTCTTTTTTTCATTCAATCGTGTATTTTGCCATGCTTTAAAGGCTGCATGGGTCAAAGCACATATATGTTGATGTTGTTGAATAGACGAGAACAGCAGATTTCAAAATCTGGAGTTCAATCTTGTAAATGGCTTTGTTCACAGCAGAACACCTGGACTTCCGAACATATACACTTTGACATTCGTGTATATAACAAGAACACGTCCGTATATGAACTGTTTTCGATAACCACACGATGTAGAGATACAATATATACACAATTCGAAAGGTATTGATCAGGAGATTGACATTGATCTATTTTTGACCGATTCCCGGCGATGTGTGTGTTTTCCTGTCCATGTTATATGTGTATTATCCGTATGTTCGATAGGGCACATAGAATGAGTTCAGAACCTAGTGGTATACATTCAGAGGCTGTATTTATTACGACAAACTACACGCAGCAAGTTCAACATTCAGCAGATAGCCGTTGTCCAAAATGTGTTGTTCCATAACTAGATATTCCCGTGATGAAACGTGTCATTGTATACGCCATTGTGCAGGTCTTGCTCGGGGAATGACATGGAGTTATTTTGGACTGGGTCCCAGAGGGTGGAGTGGTCACATCCAGATTGCGATTTCCTATGTTATAAGTATATATACGATAAAAATTCGTGCTAAAATTGGAGTGGGCCACCTGTACATGTACGTTGAGGATGTACGTATAGAACGGACATCAGATCCAGCATTCAGTAGATAGCCGTTGTGCACATTGTGTTGTTTAATACGTGGTTGGACTTGAATTGAATTACCGTAAACTATATAAAAGCTAGATATTCTACTATGGGACTATAATATTTGAGACAGATATAAATTAGTGTAAAATATATTAGAATATGTTGTGTTGTTGGAAAAATATTGGGGACGAATAATTAGTTCCAAGATAATAATATAAACTTTTGACGAGTGAATTATATATTGGTTGGCCAAGGTGTGGATTTCTGTAAAAACGTACCGTACCGTGAAGTGTTTAGCTGCAATCGATTGGGATGAGTTTGTAGACCGTGGCAACATGAACTATCAAAGTATTGCCAAGTGTATCCACAATGTATATCAATATTTCTTCTATATATACCTGTACATGTTTTTCGAATAATTATAGTATCATCGCATGGTCCGGGTTTTGAAACAGTGGTTTATTCCAACCGAGAAGTCTTTTTTTTTTTGGACAAGGGCGCTGAAAACCATTAAAGAGCTAAAGCCTATAATTTACTGAACAATTTATCGTGAAATATGTTTCCTGTAGTATCAGAATGCTGTAAATATTTAATCATTGAACGTTATTCGTGACTGTGAATTACATTGTGACCTACGTAGGGGGCTATTTTATCGTTATATCCATAATCCCCACATCCAATGTTTCGATATCCGTCCATGGTCGATTCCTCAATCCGATAGAAAATAGCTATGTAACTATATCTTAAACTATATTACTTTCTACTTAAGGATAGCTATCCCGTTAGAGGGTCAAAATTGGTTATTTTTGTTTTATTTCTTCATTCAAATATTCACTATTTTGTCTAACATTTGGTGAAAAAATAAAATAAAAATTCTAAGTAGAAGTGCTTCAATATTAGGATATAAATTTAGTTTCTGAGGCACTGAAAAAATTCAATACATTGCCTTTTAGGTGGTCCGATATCCAGCTGAGAAGAGATTAACCTTTCACGCTACTGTCTATTGTAAGTCATTTAAAGCTGTCTGAGTGCTTATTGACACTCAGACACCCACCGTGAAATAATTAGCAAAGGTGTTAACAGTTCTCACCTGAACAAGTTTTTAAAGTTTAAATGGGATTTTAAAGCACATTGATGAATAAACTTAGTGTAATAGTTATAAAAAATAAATAGGAATTCGAGTAGGTCCCATAAGACAGATAAACAAGAGCCCAAGGGGCTTCAATATACGCCCGTATATCTGGGATTACATTGGTTCAAATTTCAAGGTTGTTTAATAGCCTTGATTCCAATTGATCTAGCAATCCAGAGAAAGGTCTACAATTTTTTGCTTATGAGAATGTAACATATATCACATCTTAGATTGAATGATAAACTAAAATGAGCTTAACTCTTGGTAACTGGTTGACCTTGAAGCAAGAGCTGAGAGCTCACATATCCCACACTGAAATCGACAATAGTCAAACACAAGAAAATAGTAGTTTTCCTGCAAATGGATTCCTTTCAGACGAGAGAATTTTTCATGAAGGAAGAAGAAAGTGATGAAGTAAACCTTTGTTCTTGAGTTAATAAACAGGTGAAGTTCATAAAGGATTCCTCTCCCCGTTAAATTAGTAAATGTATGGTTTTTATTTCACAACAGTTTAACTAAATGAAGCGTTTCAAACATGGGAGACAACTCCACAGGACAATATCATATAAATGCAGGGGAAAGACTTTTGAATATTCCAACACATTTAGTCAGCTAAGCTTGATTCAGTTTTGGGGGACTGCGACCTAGAACTTTGACAAATTGATCTCATATGTATGGCTCCACTTTACCATGCGAGTAAGGTATACTCAAAGTTTGGTACCAATCCATACCTTGAAACTAGAGCTATCGCATGGACAACAAATGTTAATGGATGAATGGACAGAACGCCACATCGTATTACATGACCTCGTCTTCGACAGGCATATGAAAATGTGACTTTTAATGATTTCTTGATTTTGGGGTCCCAGTGACCTTGACCTTTGACCTTGGCCTAAATTTTGGTACATGACAAACCGTCTCCCCTCAATTTCTCAATGGACACAAAAAAATCATGATTTTTAACAATTTCACGATTTTGGGGTCACAGTGACCTTGACCTTTGACCTTGACCTACATTTTGGTATGTGACACATAGTGTGTCCTTAATGTATCTACTGACACAAAAAATGTTTTTTTTAATAATTTCCTAATTTTGGGGTCAGTGACCTATGACCTTGACCTAATTTTTGGTATGCATCACTTCATTTCCGCCTATTGAATCCACTCACAAAAAATAAGAAATTTTTAACGATTTCCTGATTTTTCGATCACACTGACCTTTGACCTCTGACCTTGACCTACATTTAATATGCAACACATCGTTCCCCCCTAGGGCATCCACTCACCAAAAATTAGAACTGTAGATAGAAAACTGTCAACGATCAATGACTTCCTGATTTTTCACAACAATGACCTTTGACCTCTGACCTCGACCTTAATTTTGGTACGCGACACATCGTCTCCACCTGGCATATCCACTTACAAAAAATTGCAACTGTGGATAGAAAACGTTCACAGATATAGACCGGACACGAACACTTCAGTGATTTCCTGTTTTTTAGGCCAGTGACCTTTGACCTGTGACCTCGACCTTCATTTTGGTACGCGACACATCGTCTCCCCGTAGGGTATCCACTCACCAAAAATTGGAGCTGTGGATAGAAAACTGTCCCAGATATAGACCGGACACGAGAACCGGACAGACGGACAGACGGACAGACGGACGGAATCCGCCATCCCATAATACGACCGCCTTTTGGGCGGGCGTATAAAAATGTATTTGACAATATAATTCAAGCAAAAAATTAGGATTAATTCTTCAGATGTTCAGCTGGACACATTTTGCTCGATTTCTAGCCTTTCATTTTTTTACAAAATCCGAGATTTAAACGTTTATTTCTCGAAAAGTATCCATGCTACGCTTTTGAAATTCGGCATGCTTATTACTTATAAGGTGATCTAGTAAACTTTGTCTCACTTTTTGTAAGTTTGGCTTTGTTTTTTAATTATTCAACTTTAAAGACAAATGATCGTAAAATAGTACGTTTTTTTTCAATTTATTTTAGTAAAATTGCTGTAAAAAGAAAACCAGGCAAAAATTTAAAAAAATGAGATAAAGTTTACTAGTTCAAGTTGTCTCCTATCAAGGTATACCATCAAAGTTGAAACAAAATCAACAGTTTTCATGAAATTTAAATTGAACTAGAGCCTATGGGCTTTAATGAGATCTGGTAGCTGGGTTATTGGGGGATAAGTTTGTAATGAAATAAATGCACAATTATATATTTAATTTCAAGTTAGGCACAGGTGGCACCAGGCACGAATGTATGTGGCTAAAACGCAATCACAAGTTACATCCTGTGACAAGGTATATGAAGGGCCGTTCGCGCCATAAACGCATCCTTTAAACGTTTTAACTTCTTAAATGTTTAAAAATTGTAAAGCTTTAAAAAGTTTAAACGTTTAAACTTGAACCAACCAATCAGATGTTATGAACTGACATTTTCCTGTTAAAAAGCAAACGTTTCCAGTTGTAAATTCGCGACTTCAGACGTTTCCTGTCAAAAGAAAAATTCGGCCTTTTAAAGGTTTCCGGTTAAAAGGATAACGTTTCCGGTTGTGATCGTCCAATCAGATTTTTTATTTGGGCCGCGTGTATTCCAACATCTACACCAACACATACAAATCTCCACTGGCAAACGTTTCCGGTATGTAGTGTATTTTAACCAATGAAAACCGTTCTTACAAATTAGGTTTTGGAGAATATCTTTGGCACCGGGACAATTTGCGCAGGACATGATGCACGGTGGGCATGAGGAATACAATATGCGCGAATATTTGTAAGGGTTATTTTGACTGGTTCAAACAGACTACATAGCGGAAACGTTTTGCCAGTGGACACGTGTTGATGTTTGAACATACGCGCCAGCAATAAAAAAAATCTGACTGGATGATCACAACCGGTAATGATTTCCCTTAAATAGTCTCGAATATTACCACTGGAAGCGTTTGCCTTTTGACAGGAAACGTCTAAAGTATTGGACGTTACAACAGCAAACGTTTGCTTTTGGACAGGAAAGGTCTTCCAAATGTCAATTCATGACATCTGATTGGTTGGTGCAAGTTAAACGTTTACATTTATTAAACGTTTGGATTTATGGCGCGAACGGCCCATCTTAAAGGTACCGACAGAATGAAGTTGAACATACCAAAGAAAAGCAGTCCTAGGATAAAAGTAGCTCCGAAAATGGAAGCCGAAATATAGAATATTATATCACAATGACTTCAATTTTCGGAGTTACTCTTATCGTAGTTTATGTGAAATTGATCTGTGGGAACAATGAAAGGTAGTCCTATAATGAGGGAAGTTGCACACGTTACGCTAACCATGTGTTACCCAATTAATTTCCGTCCAATTAGACACTACAGTAGGTGCTTATCCAACCTTGACTCAATCAAAATAGCTGAATTGTGCTCTTTATCTTGATACATAATTCCTTCAATAGTCAGTTCGGGATTCCAGATGAACACCATGACCACCATGTTAATTTAACCAGCATAAAGAAAGCAAACTGACCTGTTGAGAATTCAATGGAAAAGGGGGCCAGTGGAGTAATCCCACAGGGGATTAAGGTCAATTTGTACAGAACATACATGTACCTAGGGGTAAATAAGAGAGATTATACCTAAGGGTAAATAGAGATTGATTTAGTGTTATGAGTGAGAAGGGCTGGACATCAAGGTTGATGATGGTTATGTCACAAGTTAGGATAAGACAAGACATGTATTACACTTTCTGGATATTCCACAGGTTGACTGGTGGAGTACAAGATAGGAAAAGATTATAAGATATGTTACAGCTTGCTCTTGTGAGAAAAGCAAACAGTGGCCTGCAAAAGGTGATAATGAGACAATGGTGGCCAGGTTGGCTGCTATGGTAGAGCATCTCTCACATATACACCTAACCAGCTAAACTGTATAATTTTCTCAGCAGAGTCCAAGCTTTGGTAAAGTGACGATACCAGTCTGCCATACTTTAGAGCGTATTAATCTCATATTTTGTGGGAAAACAATGAACAGAGTAATATTTAATGTAGATAAGGGATCAAATATATGCCAAGTGACTATTAGTGACTAAATATAGACATACAAAAGCCTTTCAACCACTAAGGATCCCCAAAACTCATCTCTGTGGAACTATTTTCATGCAGCGTAAGGCTATCCCGTGAGTCGGTTTGCACTTTTGTTCATTTCCCTACAGCATTCTAAAGAGCCTCTGGCTGACGCCAGATCTCAAAAATGGACGCTATTGTTTTCGTTTGAATTAATTTAAATTGGAATAATTGCTACACAATAACAGTGTCCGTCATACAAATCATATAGGTGGAATCCCTACGATATACGTTTTCATAAAATATATAGTTTATTATGGTTATCTTGTATATTTATTGGTACAGAAGACAAATTGTCACGGGGGTGCAAAAACTGCCTCTAAGGGGATAGCTATCCCTAAGAAAAAAAGAAAAAAATAACCGTTAATTCATGTTTGAAGTTTGAAATATTCCTTCTTATATATTCTCATATCCAGCAGGAATTTCTGGCAAGTGAAAATGTAATCGATTCACCCTGTATGACTCCTGACGAGCCCTTGCCAATCGGAGTAAAGATCCGCCTCAGTTGAAATGCGGTCGCATTAATTAACTTGATGCATCGTGTATGGGCGATGAGGTAATGGGTATAATAGCTATTTTCGAAGCTGGTTGCAATTATATGTTATTTATATGTCAATTGTGCCAATTTTACTTAAAAAACAGACAACAATAATCTAGGGCCTGGTTAATCAAGCCATCGTTGTATCAGCCATTACGTCACGAGTGACTCACTTGTTTGTGCAGATTTCCACCACTAAGTACGCTTCTCCAGTCGAATTTCATGGATTTAGCAGTGTACTCAGTGGTACGAAACATAACATTACAACGCGGGGAAAAATAATGGAGTAGCTCTATCTGGTTATATCTGTAATTCAGCTTGGAGGAATCACATGATCACGAGTCACTCCGAAGAATGACAAACTCATGATGTTGTAGATATGACGTATAGTTCGAGCTATGATAAAGTACGGACGTATGGGTTAAAACCACTATAGAAACCACGCACTCATTGGTTTAGAAATAGTTCGGGTGGTGGACCTGTGGTCATTGAGAAAGTATCGGAGCCTCCAAGAGTGGAGGGTGAGTGGACAGACGCAGAAAATCTAGACAAGTTTTGGCCATTATCCGTCTAATTCAGCAAAATCAAACCGTTCGCACAAGCATTATAC